>JAJLYB010000047.1:0-87745 GCA_030674245.1 Jamesozyma piceae | reverse complement strand
CCAACACAGTAATGGTTATAACTAACTCATTTGAATCTTAGAAAAAATCATATTTCACTTTGATAGCAAATATTTCAATAAGGTTTTGATCTTTGAATTGTTTTATATTCTATTTCAGTAGCTAATCAAACGATATCTATTCTGTTTATTCTAGACACTATCACTAGTTGAATTGGTCTCTATTAAATTGTAAATCTTAATTTTACTCTTATGTTTTTCACGCTTTTGTTTTCATCGCATATTTTTTTCTCGAAAAATTAAAATCAAAATCAGAATTCAGTATTCGAACCAATTGCTATTCAGACAACCATTATTCATATCTGTATTGGAGAGAATTAAGAGTCAGAGAACACTCTTTATAATGTTGAGTATACTATATTATTATCTTTGTAGACCTATATAAAACTAGACTTAGTGATACCTCTAACTATAAAATAGTTTACTATAAAGCAGTTATTAACATAATATACAGTGCTGTATTGTATTAACTAAAACCTAATATTACTTACAAAGTTTTTAAGCTAACATATTCTTGAATAAATAAATTATGGTGAATATAGGTTTTATTCTAATGTAGTTTAACGATGCCAATGTTTAAAAAACAAAACCATTGCTTTGATGTTAAGGACCATTGCGGATACTGATTATCTTTGAAGTCTTGAATACTAGAATATAGCAAATGTCAATGTAACATTACAAGCACTATCTAACTTAATTTTTATTCTACAGGTCAATAATGTTGAATTAGTGGTTGGACATTGTACTCAGGGGTTTTTATATTTGTTAGTGGCACAGACATTATATATAGACTTGATATAATTATCTGTCACTCTTTTTCTATATAATTAAAATAAGTATTCTACATATGGATATTAAGATAAACTCTTATATATCCTAAATCCTTATCACCTTATCTTGTTTTCTTATCTCATACGGTTCCTACAATAAGATCCGTCTTATTATATATTGTTAGGGTAATATCTCAACATAAAGTGCTATGAATAAAATATGGGTAGTTTATAGGGTATCAGGTTTAATATGAAAGTTCTAAAATGACCAAAAAAATATAGGCTTGTATCACAGTTTAAGTGTGTACATAGAATGATATAGACACTTCTAGAATAAGAACTCACTTAGGAGAAAACCCCAAAGTATTTCATTAAAATAAATTAATGTCGGATCTAAAAAATACCTATCATTACTCCGGGTATCGAAAAGGCACAGGAAAGGAAATAAATAAACGATTATAAAAAGTACCAATAATAAAAGGTTAGGCATGAAAAAAGAAATAACAGGTATGAACATCACTAACCACCTTATCAGAAACGACGATCAATCTTAATAACAACTCATGATGTTAGAATTATTAGAATAACTTAAAATTACTTCACAAAACAACAACAAATGTTTAGTTAATCTGTTGAAACAATATCTTAACACTTAAATGAAAAAAGCTATTAAAACTTAGAACATAATTGCGTGATTGAGTTAGCCCCCGGAACGTAGCAGAAAGACCGGCCAATTCAATAAGTAACTCATTAGATAAGTATTAGATTATTCGATTGACTTTGTAAACTATGCTCTGAGAATTGAATCAGCCAACAAATCAATAATCTAAAAATCAGATTTGATTACAAACATACGGTAAAACCGGCATCTTCTATTCTATTTAGCAATGGATAAATAATGATAATAGCAATCACGAGCGGGATAAAAAACAACCATGAACGCGATTGAAAACTAAACAGGAAAAAAAATAAGCAATAGCAAAGAGAAAGTTATGAACGATAAGAAGGTTCAAATGAGAGAATTAGTATTTGATAACAATCAATTAAATTACAATGAACACAGATGATTATCAACGAGGATAATATAACTTCTCGCCAATGTGGAAATTTTCACCTATCACTTCGCGTCCCAGAGACGTATAAATAGACCAATACTTCAAATATACAATCTGATTGATATTGATTCTTAATTAGTTTGTTTATTTATTTTATATAATTATTATTTCACAATAAACCAAACCTTAATACAAAGATTTTGACTAGAAAAACATATTTACTTCCTCTTCTAATCTTAATCTATTTCGATATACACTAATCCATAACAAGATGTTTGCAAACATCCTGACTATTTTTTCATTAATTTTCCTTGTAAGTGCGTACCCACTTACTGATAATACTACGACACAGTATTTTTTACCACGTGACAACAGTACCAAGGTAGACGCAATAAACGTGATGAGGTGCATGGTACTTATGAATAGTACTACTAATGCAATGTTGGCTACAGAAGACGACGGTATGTTTATAATTGTCGATTATGACGCAGTCAGTGTAACCTCAATGGGGACCATCTCGTACATTAATTGCCTTCAGCTCTACGGCCACGCATTAGCTAACACGCAGTACGTGGATGAGGGAGGAGCGGCTGACGCAACAATAATAGGTTTAATCCGTGATTTATTGGACGACCCAGATGCATTGCCTGAGTATTTGAGAGACCAACCTTCTGACCCGCAGCAAATCCCCAGTCAGACAGTAGACGTGAGCATAGCCACGGCTACTTTAGGCAAGAGGAGTAACCCTCAGTATAGTAAATATGCTAATTTCTACGACATATTCCTCTCAGGAAAAGAAATGCACGAGTAACGAACAACTTTAGCCTTATTCTAACCAATGTGACAACAGCTTAATGGGTGGTTTTAGTTCATACCAGGTGAGCAACGTGCAATCGAAGAACTACCTTTTTCATTGGTCTTGGCCTCATCATGACTGTGACAAAGGAGATTTCTCGAGAATACTTGTTTACCCTTTGATGACGAGTAATTGCAAAAAAAAGGTGGCTTATTCGTGGTACGGTTCTTATACACCCGATCCGTGCGCTGTAATTCATCCGAGTATGGCTTGTCTAGGTAAAATAATTGTTGAAATTTCGGGTACTTTTCATCCTGGTAACGGAGGGAAAGTTTAGTAACTAATACTTTAAAAAAAAATTTAATATATATATTTAATTATAATAATTAATAATTAAAAAACAATACTTCCATTAGACAAACTGGCTGATATTGATTCTTAATTAATTAATTAATTTATTTATTTTACATAATTATTATTTCACAATAAACCAAACCTTAATGCAAAGATTGCAAGTAGAAAAAGATATTTACTTCGACATACACTAATCAATTATGATGCCTTCAACTAAGAATTAATCTTCTATCAGTGCGTATGCCTCTGAACGAATGGTGTTTTAAAAGTAACCTAAGGGAAAGTTTAATATAAGAGTTGTATGTCTTCTTCAGACTGATAAATAAAGAGTAAGACGTGCCCTATCGCCCGTCGCTCTTTTATATAAAATATTTATGTCATAAAAATCAAGTGTTCACGTTCATAACATTCTTACCTAGATTTACCATTGTTATTTAATGACAATGTATATCTATTAAGTTTTAAGAAATATCGATATAGAATCGATACCAAAGAATTCGATTAATATGAAATTAGCGATATAATTTAATGTTCCATATTGTACTTTAAAAATATTGTAAACAATACAATTTTGTAAGAGTTGTTTCTTTTTGAGTTATATAATTTTTGTAATTATTTCTAATAATTGGTATTTTTTTGATCCGACATTAATTTATTATAACGTAATACTTCTTATGAATGGTTATTATTCTGAATATTTATGTATACTGAATAATTTTTAATTCTTCTGGTTTCTTATAAATTGTATATAAGATATATATGCTGGAACTCTAATAATACATAGAGACCTAATATAGGACTATAATGGTATTACGATTATTCTAGAAAGTTCTAAAATGATTATGAAAATATAGGCTTATACCACGGTTTAAGTGTATACATAGAATGAGTGTACTATAAAAGTAGAAACTAGTAGAATGACGTAGAAACTTCTAGAAGAAGAACTCATTTAGAAGAAGACATCAAAGTATAAAAGGATGGATAATGTTTAGGAAGATAACAAAATTATTCATCAATATACTTATATATCTTCTATACAATTTATAAGAAACCGAGAAGAATTAATAATTATTCAATATACATAAATATTCAGAATAATAACCATTCATAGAAGTATTACATTATAATATATTAATGTCGGATCTAAAAAATACCTATTATTTTTTCATAATATCTATAGTTTTTTTTATATATTTTTTTTTATTACCTGACTTAATTAGAATAATTGATCCAATTATTTTAGGCGCAGATCTTATCAGCGATACGTTTACAATTCGTCATGACCCATATTATTCGGGACGAACTTAAAGCTTTCACACGGGATATCCCATATGTTAAAGCCGCAGAACTTACCTTCTTCCCATCTGAGTATCCTAATGTCTATGTGCCAAGTACCCCCATTAGTCGCGGAATAGCACCAACATGTGCCATCACGTTCGTTAATTTGCTTGTACGCTACCTCTAATGTCCAAGCCAGGATATCATTAGTTACTTGAGTATCACAGTTTGCCCCTGAAGTCCAAGGAGCATATGCTACCATATAAGTAAACCCTTTCTCGTTAGGCCCGTCCCAGTCAAGCCACTCTATTCCACCGTTACAATACTGTCTTGGTAATCTACCAAGTGCTTGTTCTGAAGTTGTCTTCCCCAGTGACACTCAACCTGATAAGTCTCCTATGAATGCCGTTTCTGTGGTCCACAGGAACTCCTTCCAGTGTGAGCGCAATTGAATATGGACCGTTTGTTGTATCGAGCGAAGCGTATCTGTGAATTCATGCCAGTACCCGTCAGCACAGCTTCCTCTTGACATTGCGCTAGTATCGTTATGCAACCCGTACATCTGGTATATGATGTTAGTTATTTGTTCAGTTTTTTCAATTACGCTTCTCTGATACCCTGCTCTGCTGCTCGCATTGCCCCTCGTGTCAGAGTCAGTGAGTATCTCCGCCAATTCAGCCACTCCCTGACAATCAATGCTAAAGCTCGGTTGGCCTTCCTGTGTAAACATGCTTTAGTTGGCGAAAGTATATTTGTGCTTCACCCAGTCAGGCACCCCATGCGCTAAGTTACCATGTTGAACTCCACCAAAATGTTCCTGGGGCACAGGTAAGCCTGCAGCGCGGGGCGGTGGGTTCGATGAGTTGCTTGAGGGGTAGGCTACGCACGTAGGTAGTGCAGTCAGTGGTCCAAACACACCTAGGAGTAGTGTAAGTTGTTTCATAGGTAATGAGTAGAATTTTAAAAAATTTCGATATCTTTTCTCTCTAATTTGTATAAAAAGACAAGTCGCATATAATATACATACTATTATACATAGAGGTATACTATTTATGCGTTGTAAGGCCTATGTCCATAGTCCATACTTTGCCGTATTGAACCCCTTGTCATTCTTGTCCAATATACAGGGGTTGTCTAATTCAGCCAACCATATCTCTTATGTTCTTGTCTAAACGACTCCTTTTTATTTTACACCCGAATTCCGTTTAATACACGATCTTGGGTTACCGGCTCTGGAATATAGTGGCTGGCCTTATATTCAACAAAAATATATACCCGAGAAGACTAAGAACAAGAAACAACACAAGGTGTGTTAAGGGACTGTGCAAATGGAGTACCACTGCATTAAAGTGTACAAAAAAAGATTAATTGGCATATGTACAATATCTAGGCAATAAGAAGTATATTAGAACAGAGTATAGTATCCAGTTATTGATATAGTAATCTAGAATTGATAATCAAATATATGCTATTGTAGAATGTGCGGTACGACCATTTGAAATATTGAAAGGTATCCTATACTGATACGTATTCTAGTTTGAATAGCACTTATCATCAGAATAGGGTGTCTATTAGAGGCTTGTCGAAGGCTGAAAGATCAAAATGAGTTATCCAGGAATGAATGGAAAGATCAGTGGATATTGGCTAGGTTCACTTGGCTTGGCTATCCAGCATGTGCGATGGGAGTTTGAGACAATGTGTGATGTGAAATGGCTGGGCTTACTTAGCTGAGCTGGGCTTGTTTGTGATGATAATTATGTTCTAGTCCGTGGCTCTATAAGGTGAACAGTAAATAGTTCAATATACGTGTTCATGTGTTTCTGACGTGGTGAACGTGTGTAGGAGAACCAGTTGACATGGTTTATATTATTCTATGGGTCTGATATGATGTTCTGTTGTATATTCGTCGGTGCTTATTCTCATTAATAGTTGTCTCGAGAATGGCTCTTTCAATTGTCGAGATCTAATTTGGAGGAGTAGAAAACAAAACAACAAACAGAGATGGTCTTCATTTGAACAAGCGAACAAACAGCAGAGAAACGAAAGACAGTACAAAGGTATGACAGACGAGAAGCATATGATTATGCATTTATATCATGAGTATAGTTGATTGAGACCGAATAGCACAATCAATGAGAGCCAGTCATCAAATACATGCTCGACTAAGTGAACAGTCCCGAACAGTGGTGGTGTAACCAGCCATGCAACAAAGCACACTCGATAATCCTTAACGGCATCTGAAACATCTATATCATCTAATCCATGGTCAATGGAGCGGTAGGAACTATTCAATAAAGTTAGTTAACATGACTAGACAGCCTGCACCTGTTGTTAATATGGCCAGTGCTGTTCACTGACATGAACAATTCGACAAAGAGAGCTAGTGTATTTAGAATAAACAAGTGATACCAATTCGAGTGACTCATCAATTAGAGTAGACGATATTGAAATAGCAATTAGATGAATATTTTGCTAATGTTAGAATACCAAATTTATAATATTCCATTGTCAATAGTAACGTGTCATGACCCAATCGCGGATAGTAGAATTTCAAGTTTCAATTTCATGAGCTGGAATTGTCTATTGGCATACCACTGGGGTACAAGTACACACGGAACAACACGACAGCTTCAAATATACCAACCAACCCAATATCAGAGGGATATACGGATTTGAGACGACTAATTAAACTATTTTTGGTAGAACCATTGACCATGGTCGTTAAATATTATCAGATATGATGACAGAGGGCCGTCTAGCACCAGCCACAATTGAAAGATTGAAGAAATATCCAACTACTATGGATATTTACTGCCCTCAATTCCCATGGGGTAAGCATGATGTCTGAGGTTATTGATATTGTTATCCACACAATAATGGTCATTTTAAAAGTGGCTGCTTTATAAAGTAAGATATTCCATTATCGTAGCAAGTTGTTAAAAGAATGGAGTTACCCAATATACTCAAATGATCAAGACATGAGGCTATTAGTTATTTTAATTACAAAGAGATAGATGGGATAGGGTATGATATTTTCCGACAAATTAGAATAATTATGGGAATTAAATTGACAAGGTCAAGGAAGATAAGAAACAAGTATCTTTGACTACAAAGTATTGAGCAGATGCATTCCAATAATCTAAATGGTTAATGAATTCCAGGATTAAAATGAGTTAGGCTAATGTGATTCCCACTGCTAACTGAAGAAGGATTAAGCTACATATTATCATTAAATTGTGATATAGTGATATTTGAAACTGACAATTAAGAGGAGGTAAATGAGTAATGGTAATAGTAGCAGTCTTAGTTTAACAAAGGGAAGTTCTAGGATTGTCCCTGAAGTGATTATAATGGCTCTTGTCTCTTAGTATCGATGTCTTGAACATAATTTGGAATAATGGAAGTCTTGTCGTTGATGCTCAGCCTTGACCTTAGTGTATAATTAAACAGTAAATATATTCTTATTCTACCTTGCTATTGTTTTAGATTGGATGACGGATGTAGAGATGTTGTAGATGTTCATTGAAAATGGAATACTGATCTGTAGATTGAGTATGTGGGAGAGAAGAATGTGAAAATAGATATAAATGATGGATGAGGGTGTTTCACTCAGGATGGAGAAGAAATTTGGAGCAGTGTGATCGTATATGAATATTCTTAATAGTTTGGTGTTGTATGTGTGCTATTGCGATCGGTGGTGCTCATTAAATAATGGAGTGGCGAGTGATGGGGGAGTTGATAGGGAGGAAGGCTGGCTCAACTGTGTCATTCAACAGTGATCCATTTATTTTGTGTATAAACTAGGGTATGTATCTAATAGGCAATCGTTGAACGTCGGGGGTTCAGTCTTCAACATATTAGATAGTGGGATATAATCTGTTGATATTAGGTGGGATCATTTGGCATGATTATTATATAATGGGAATGCTAGTCAAAGACGACATAACTTCGATATAATCGAATTTGGAATATACAGTTGGGTCAAATCAACTTGTTATGCATTAATTGTGTAGGCTAGAAGCGATAATTATGCTACAAATCATCAGAATCTCAGGGGGATTGTAATTGGTCAATAACCATATTCAGGAATTTTTAATTAGATTTATGTGTTCAAAATAATCAGTTGATGTGGTTTATCATATTGTATGGGGTTGATAATGCTGATTATTGTGTATTCATATGTCCTTGTTGTCATATATTTTCTGATGGTAGTTTGTTATTTTGATAAAGTATGTCTGTTTTGCTGCTTCGAGGACATCGGGAGAGCAAAAACAAAACAACAACAAACAGAGATGACCTTTATTTGAACAGGCGAATAAACAACAGAGAAACGAGAGAGAAACAAAGGACAAAACATCTGTATGAGAGAGCAAAAGCATTTGAATATTTATTTTTATCATAGGAATAGTTGATTGAGACTGACCAATACTGTTAATGGGGCCCATCCATCAAAATATCAGCTTGCTCAATGGATACTCTCGAACAGTTGCAAGCCAACCAACGATGAAGCCAGCAATGCTTAGCAATCAGCCATACTACCAATGAAACAATGTCAATTAATCCATGGCCATTGATTTGACCAATACCACGCAACTGACTTAGATTCCAATTTCTTCAAGTGTGCAAATACTACCACGACGGCTCATGCTACTCGTTTACATGAACTAGGTGACGAAGATATCCGATTTATTGATTACATACAGCAATCAATATTTTATCTGGTTCATTGATAAGTGTCGATGATGCTGGAACAACAATGTCATTGATATCATATTCATGTGAACATAGGTTAGATAAGTTAACAATGCCAGTCAAATGCATTAATATACACAATGAATAGATACCAGATGATGCAAGGAGTCTTCAAAAATGACGAAAACAACGCACAACTCAGGAATATATTTGTACAGCCACGAACTCAGATTCTCAATGTACATGATCATGGGATCCAGGGTTAACAATCGAGATTTGTTCAAATAAACAGCACAACCTAATAGTTGTTTTGAATATTAATATTTGGCAGATAGCAAGGCTCTGGTTTATTAGATGCATAAGACAAGTATACAACAGCAGAATAATATATTTTATTGGTCTATTCAATATCTCAATCTCGCTTGGTTATGAATATTAATCCATCTCAATGCTCATTATAAAAAGACCAATGGACATAAATGGCATATTTCTACTCAATTTTCAAGTACTATCAACTCTTCTGAATACGTCTATGGAGAGTAAGCACTGGAGGCAATAAATTTATTTGTCTTTCCACTACAACCCTAATATTAAATATGAAGAATACTGGTAATTGTTGGAACATACGCAACGATCGAAATATAATAATCCATTCATACTGAGACAAGCAATTGAGACGTATCCATTGATTGATACACTGTCTGGTGTTACTACGCCCACTTCAAGAAGTTCGAATTTCAGCCAACATTATATATCAACAGACACTAGTATGTGAAAAAAGCAATACAACTGAGCACAACACACAAATGAAGACCAATGATACCGTTAGCAATCAGAATTTAAGAGTATTCTGCCGGACCAGCAAGATGCACATTAAATGGCAGTCTCTTATAATATTCAAAGAATAGGAACCATGAGAAGATATACATTTACTGTTAGAATATCCATGGGCTAGAATGATAGTTTTAGAATGATAGTGAGGTATGATATCATAGAGTAAGCTAATGGATGTCATAATTAAAAAGAGTTAATGTGAATTATTCAAGATTACTGTGAGCAGGCACATTCCATTATTGAACAAGGGAAGATATCTCGTATGGTTAAGTACAAGCATGATGGGTTATTAGTTAAGTCAATGAAATCTACTATTATGAATGGTTATTGAACAAGATACAATGTGTTAGAGTTTATTAAGGATGGATATTGATGAAGTGTACTCCACAAGTATGAAAGGTTCATTGAATAAGGAGAACTGCCAGGGCAAACAGTGATGGAGGCTGCGTCAGTGTTCTATGTACAAATTGTTGTGTGTCTTGTCTCTTAGTATTTATGTAGGGAACAATATAAGTAATATTAAATGTATTGTTGTCCTGTGCATATCTTGATCTTTTATTATTATATCGTAACAGTTTTATTACTCTATGTGACTATTGGATAATTGATGTAGTGATGTTGTATATATTTATGGATAATGGAATACTGATCTGGATGCGGAATATGCTGAATGGAAATATGTATTCTTTGAGATGATAATGATGAGCAGGCGTGATTATATTGGGTTGGAGAATGTATTTCGAGTGAGGCCCTCAACAAATACCCATTTTCATAAATATTACAATTCTGATACCCATATTCTTATTTTATACTCTATTAACCACTCTTAAAAACATAAAATAATAATATATATACCTCTTCTACTTATATTCCATAATATCATACCTCATTATGATATAATATACTATATAATATACTCTCCCAATACATACCAATTTTCATAAATGTAACAATTCTATTACTCACAGATCTATTTATATACTCTATTTACTTCTCTTAATAACATATATTAATAAAATATATACCTTACCTCCCATTATTCCACAATATCATACCCCTCTTAACTTCACTTACCCTCACTATAATATTACCTTATATACCAAATATATACTAACTATTTTCAATAATTCTAACTCTATCACTTCCACTTTATGATTTATATACTATAATAACCTCTCTTAATAATATAAAACAATAAAATAGATACCTTACCACTCATCATTCTATAATATCATATCCCTCTCAACTACTTTCAGCCTCATTATAATATTACCATATTTCCCTAATATATACCAACTATTGAAAATAATTTCCTTTTCATACCCCCACTATCCTATTTTTATATTATAACAACCTCCCTTAATAACATTAATTAATAATATATATATATCGCTTCTATCTTAATTTCGTAATATCATACTCCTCTTAACTTTACCCATCTCACTATAATATTAGAATATACTCCTAATATATACCCCCCATCCCATTTTTATACTATAATACCACTTCTTATTAATCCTAAATATTAAAATACCCACTCTCCCATCCATAACCCACTCTTCCATTCACAATCTCATTTTTATACTTTAATTTCTTCTCTTAATAATATTAAATAATAATTTACATACCTCTCAGCATCACTTCCTTAACAAGCATAACACCCTTACTTATCCTTATATACTATCTACTTTCAATATACCACATACATACCTATATTATATAATATATCACCTACATACCCACTTTATATAATACAACTCCAATAATCTCACCCATCCACACTTTCATTACCCTAATATTATATTTACACACCCTAATATACTCATCCATTTACACTTTTATCTTATATCTATATTTTAATATTACTTATATTCCTTATTTAATATCTTCTATCATTTATTTATCATATATATTATACTAACTTACATAATAATGCTATGCAATGCCCCCCTAATATACTCACCTATCCACACTTTCACTCTCCTAACACTTTTTTTTCTTTATTTCATATCACAATATTACTTATTTTTACTTATATTCCCTAATTTAATACCTACTTATCATCCATATTATTACATATTTCTAATAATACTAAACTTATTTACTATATATATATATACTACCATTCTTTAACATATACTCATCCGTCAGCATTTTCTTTTTCTTATCACTTCTTTTATATTAAATTATCTTTGAAATTATTCCCATAACTAATTATCTCTTTTTAATTTATATATATTTTACATTATTACATTTATATATTTAATTTTTTTTTATATTTTATATTTATTTTATCATTTATTTTCCTAATTTCCATTTTTAAAAAAAAATATTAATTTTTATTTATTTATATTTACTTCACATATTTACATTCTAACTTTCTTAATATTTATCGTCATATATTCTCTATTCATTTTTATGCTCTATTTATCTCCATTATTAGAATAAGCTAATAATATATACATCTCCCCTATTAAAATTCCATAATATCATACCCTTATTCACTTATTAAATATTGCCCCAATATATATCAATTATTCTTAAATATATATCATTCGATACCCATTAACATATTTTTATCATATCACTACTCCTCTTATTATTACTAACTAGTAAAATAGATACATCTTCTCTCAAATACTCGGAATACCTTATACCCAACTCACACATTACGTTACCTAAAATATTAAATAATGCTCTCAATATAGACTCATTTTTCTTAAATATTGCATATTAAACACTCTCTTTTTTATTTTTATAATCTTTAAGCATATATCATTAACAAAAACTATTAAAATACATACACTCTCACTCATATCTTTATAATACCATATCATCATAGGTACTTCCATGCTAAATTAATATTTTTTTCAAAATTCACCTAATATAAACCTACATTTTATAAATATGCCAATTTAGGTACCTCTTAACTTATTTTTATACTCTAATCATCTCTCTTATTATCTCTAAACTATAAAATATACACCTCCTCATTTAAAAATTTATAATACCATATTCCCAACTGACTCCCCCTTACTAACTAAAATATTCAAATTTATCTTCCATATAGACCAATATTTCTAAATATCATATTTCAGATATTCACCTACCTATTTTTATACTCTATCTGATTCCATTATTAACATAAACTAATAAAATATCTACCCTCTAACTTAAAATTGCATAGTATCATATCCCTAACTGGCACTCTCATACTAATTTAATTTTTTTAAAAACTGGACTAATATAATCTTTCTTTATAAATATTCTTATTTAGATACCTATATTCCTCTTTTTATACTTTATTCACCTCCCATAATAAAATTAATTCATAAAATACTTAATCTTTCTCCCAATATTTCTAAATTTCACAACTCTAACTACCACACCAATTTTCATTAAAATATTAAATACTTCCACACTATATACCACCTTTCCCTAAATTTTGATGATTAAATGCTCACACCTCTATTTTTATATTCTATTACGCATAGCTATTAACACAGACTACTATAATACATACCTCTTCCCCCAATACCTCGAAATGACTGACACTCCTATTCTCACTAATATATTAAAATGTATCCCCCATATACACTCACGTTATTTAAATATTATTACTCACACCCTCCCTTATTTATTTTTATATTGTATTTACCTCTCCTAACATCACTAACTAAAAAAATACATACCTCTTCTCTTCACTTCTCAGAATAATTAACACTCCTATTCCTATTAATATATTAAAATGTATCCCCAATATACCCCCAATATGCATTCAATTTTCTTAAATATTTATCATTTGATATCCATATTCGTATTTTATACTCCTTTTACATTCTATAACAATATAATAATATAAAATACATACCTTATCACCTAAATCCCAACAATCCCATACCCCTTAACTAAATCCCAATACCACTTAAAAATATAAAATATGATATCCCCTGCTTCCAGCCCAATAACAACTTAAATAGTTTAATTCATTTAAATACATACTCACATCGTCTAATAATAACTTAGCACACTCACCCATAGACACTTTATACTTTATAAAGCATGTGTATTATTAAAAACTAATAAAATATACACCTATCCGCTTAGAATTCTATGATTCTATCAACCTAACACACACCCATAACCTCAATATAATACTGGAAAATATTCTGACTTTTCTTTAACTATTCTTGCAGATATATTCACTAGCCTTTTTATATGTTCTATTTAACTATTTATCAATATTATATAATAAATCCTATCTCCTCACTCTCAAATATATATATAATAACTTCACCTTATTTGGCACACTCTCCTCACTACAATATCTAAAAATTCCTTAATATATACCGACTTTTATAAATACTGACCATTATATATTTGCATGTTTATTTCGTACTCTATTCACTTCCATTGTTAACATAAACTAATAAAACAAATATTCCCTCACTTAAAAATATAAGATACTATCTCCCCATTTGGCACACCTATTCTCAAATCCCCATTATAATACTAAAACCTTACCTAATATATACTCATATTTCTTTAAATATGATAACTTTGATACCTATAATCCATTTTTTACAATATGTTTACATCATTTATCAATATGAAATATTAAAACACACTCTCTTTTCTCAAAATCCCACATCTCATACCCACCCAGTCACAGCTAATTTTTCAAAACTACCTCAATATATATACTCTCATTTATACCCAGCCTACCTTTCCCATAACATCTATCCAATAGATACATCCATTTTATTAAAGCAACTTCGATAACATTACTCCATCTATTTTCTTATTAAAACTCCATCACTGGTGCTATTGATATTACTGACACTACTGATATTTCTAACGTTTCTAATATTTCTGACACGGATGACACCACTGACACCACTGAAATTTTTGACCTGCTTACTATTATATATCTATTTTAATACAAACCAAATTAGTAACAGTTATATTCATACTTTGCTTTCCTGACTCTATTATATCCCTTGCAAAGAGTATCTTTATTTGATCTCTTTCATACCTTTGAATTAATTCTATTTTCTTTCTTCTCCCGCATATACCACTTTCATACTTCAGCAATAATACACATTTAAATCACCATGTCTCAATATTATATTCCATCTTTAACATTAACTGCAAATTTACAAACAGTTCTCAACTCTATAACGCCTTATCAATTCAATCTCAATCATTTTAGCAACCTTACTTTCATTCTTTTAACATGATCTTCTTAATATATATCCATTGGGAATGACCATTCGCAATTAATGAATACCCAACATACACTCCATAATAATACTAATTATATGACTTCTTCATTTTCCTAATTAGTTGGCTTATATCTATAAAATGCAATAATAAAGAAATGATTAGAACCAGTATGGCGTACTTGTATAATTGGGAAAATCATATGATCGATAGGATACAGTGATATGAGATAAAAAATATGTTCAGCATGAAATACCGTTTATTAAAATTAAGAATTTAGAAGAGCATGGATTTAGTGTTCACAATAGTATATAACTAGACCAGCTACCTTAAAATAAGTTGAACACGACTAATCATTCAATAAAAATAACATTTGGGAAACATATATTATCAATATGGTAGGGGGTACGATATAAAACAGAGATTCAGGGTATAATGCTAATAAATGGTAATAGCAATAAAGAAAGGGATAAGTTCATTATAATAGACTAATAAAATGGAATAGTATTTGAGTAAAATATTGCTTTCGAATGACACTCATATAGCAATAACAATAAGCCTTCAAAAAGATTCAGTGTGACAGACAATTAAATGTGCTAATTTTAATATAATTGATTTTGTTTTCTATTAATTAATAAAATTGGTGTTTCTTAATTGTTTATAATCAAGCACGGTTTTAATAATCATATTCTGATTTGTTTGGTCTCTTTCGATCTCTAACTAAAATCACTTGAATGCCTTTCTTGTATTTTTATTACTCATAAATTCGCTGGCCCAAATTAAGGTTGTTCTTATTTGACTTGGATCTAACACTATTTAAACCAGTTGTACTCACTTCAATATAAATTACTATATTTTCATTCATTTAAAACTTTTCGCAATATTTTGACTTTAGTTAGCACCACTCAGTATCATTTCATTTAAGTATCATTTTAATTAGTTAGTTTCAGATAATTATATTTCAAATCTGTCCAATTCATTTCATTTATATAGTTATAATATTTTTGGGTTTCATTTGTTTCGTGTGTTTCATTTAAGTTTAGTAAACTCGATTTTATCAGACTTCATCAGTTTGCATATCACAACAGTTAATTTGGTGTGTTTTTATTTGATTTAGTGTTGGCATATACCATTTTACTTTATTTTAGTGAACAGATTTTCAAACCATTAAATTTCAACTCCTTTCATATAGATATAGCTCATTAAGTGTACTTTTACTATTGTTTTGTTAACATCAGTTCAGTTTCCATACTTCGTATATATCCCATATGAAGTGCCATTAACTATTCACCAGTGTTCAGATTATGTCTGATAATAAGCTACTAATAATCTAAATCATATTAATATTGTTGTACAATTTTAACAATACCATGTTTAGAGCAGTATTTAAATTAGAAGTTAAACACTTTTGTTCATACAACCAAGCACACAGTTATATTTCATTCCCCTTTATTCAATATGTATTAATAAATTTTGTTCATAACTCTAAAATTACGCCAAAGGTTAGAATTCTTATCAATAGGTTACTTATCTTCTAAATCATTTCACATTGTTTAATGCATTACCTTAAAATAACAAATTATATACCGTCTGGATTTAATCAATAATCAGTTCATTTAGCTCATTAATATCTTATATCCATTAATAGTCGTTAACATTAGTGAAATAGAAAATAATATCACTGCCATAATATCGCATATATGCAAACAATTACAGTTTATGACACCACATTTATCAATCAGAACTATATCTATAATCCACCCAATAGTAGCATTTGGTAGTAGGAAGGTCATAAATCAATAAGCTGCTATCAATACTTTCATATTCAACTGATATCTCTGTATCATATCAAATATTAATATATTGATAAAACAATTCCATTAGACTTGATAATATGATTCAACATCATTATTTGAACAAATTGATTTATAATGGTCAAATCTAATCCAGTAATGTCCTATTTGAGATATGATACTCTTTAATTTCATTTAACCATATCAGATACTAGTGAAGTTCAATTCATGTCTGCTAAAACTATATGGTTTCAATTTGCTTCTTTTAATTTAATACCGGCCAATTACAGATAATGTTAGCCTGATCAACTAAGATTGGTTAGAGCTCCATATTTTTGATACTGTATGATTTTAGTATATTTTACTTTCATTAACATCATTCGATGTCTATCAATACATGCTAACTTCCTTCCAGCTCTTTTAATTCAATTTCATCTTTGTCTAAAGTATAACAGTTAAGCTCGCTTCTGCTGGGACATGGTGGTGTTCATTAAAAATATATATCTGTATTTTATTTTATTTGATACTTGTTCATTTCAATTACACTCGATCTATTATGTCGATGTAAGATTGTTCCATTTTATACCAATACAAATGACTTCCATTCATTTCATTCAATTCAGCATAGTAATATACTATTTGGTCTACATTTATAGTAATAAACATTGGCAACTCTATACCTCATTTAAATATACATATCTGCTATAGACAACAATGTTAACTAGCATGAACAGCCCCTTGTATAATCTGCTGATTATTTAAAAAAATATGGTTTGAAGGACAATCATTAACAATTTATTATCAACAATGTATATACATTGCAATTTGACCAATCTTCGATAATTACAGATCAATTGTTGGCCCTGTTGAGTTCGTAACGTTAATATTCATCCACTACTTTTACCCTGTTGTTGACCATTTTCTTATTTTTTTATTTTTAAGATTTCACCGAATAAGAAAATGAAAACCTTTTTTTTATGCACACTGAAAAAACACACTATTTTCCATACAGCTCTCGCGTCTTGAAGAGCACAGAAATCTTCGCACTTCTAAGTGTAAATCACTTCGCCATCCATGAAAAACTATTCTTTTGACTATAACCTTTGAGAGAAGACATAGAGTAAATCCAACTTATACAACTGCATCGTATAGTATCTTCTGACATGATTCATATCAATTTTACAGAATAGTGTAATTTTGTATAGTGTGGTTTACTATCTACTTAATTCAGTTCGTATTAACTAGGCAACTTGGTTTAAATTCATCATTTTTTATATCATTTAATATCATGTAAGTTGAATTGGTGTTAGTTTAGGTTCAATCATGTTAATTAAACACAATTCAATCTAGTTTAACCTTAATATATTTAATATTGTGAGGTTTTAGCAGAGTTCACTTGAGTTATTATCATTCAGTTGGATTAAAATTTGTTTTGGTCAAGCTTATTGGTTATCATTTAAATTACCTTGATTTGAGTTGAACTGAGTTAGATTAAGTTAATCTTAGTTAACCCTTTCATACCATTTCAATGGTTATGATGTCTATTCATGTAACTTCCTTCGATTTCAATTCATACCATCTGCTTTAGATATTGTTATTATACTTCGTTTAATGCCTATTCATTTCAGTTAATATCAGCTGAAGTAATTTGAGTCTATTTTAATTCAATAAATCTGTTTGATTTCAGTAGATTGTGTGTTTTTAACCTAGTTAATTTAATAATAAGCGGTTGAAATGCATTCAATTTCATATTACTTCATTAAAGTTGGGCTCCATTAATTTTGGATTATATCGTTTGATACCATATAAGATAGCTTACTTTTATTTGAGTTGCTTTAAATTTGATTGATTTTAATTAATTCCAATCGATTTTTCTTATGACAGTTTATTTGATTTTTTATAAGTCCATTTAGATGTATCTAAATTTAATTAATTACATTCAATTTCGATCCACTTAGTTCTTTTAATGATACTTCACCTAGTAAATTCTATTCTGATTATTATAAATACTGTTAATTTAAGATAATTTGATTTCTGCTGCCTTTATTGCAGTTCATCTTTGTCCATAAAATCTCAGTTCAGTCTCGTTTAGTTTAGTTTATACGAAAACAGTTAACAGTTGTTAATTTCAATCAGCATCATCCCAGTTAACTTTGTATGGGTGGACTTAATTTCAATTGGTATTATTCTCTTAGGTTCGTTTGATTCCATCTAGATGCAGCATATTTCTGTTTTATTTCTGTATTTTCAATTCGCTTAGTTTCTGTTCACCTCCAATTAATAATTCTCCAAAAAGTACAATGTAATTTAATAATACTGAACAATGATCCATCGTTATGCTGTGTTAGCATCCATACATATTATCAACAAAACTGGTAATCTCACATATTACCCAATATGATTCACCAGTGATCTATCTTAATACATTTAATCTCCAATCATTATCAATTTTTATCAAAAAATGTATTAATTTTAATTTTAATTGAGGCCTGGCATTAACACATTAGTTATTTCATCTGTTTTGTTATCCTTCTAACTTTGTCTACTATTGTTAATATAACCCATCGTTTTTATTTATTTTCACATCTCATAATTTCCCGGAATAAAAAAATACCGAAACCCTTTCCTTCGGGCCGACATCGAAACACACATTGAAAAACAAACTATTAAAACATTGATGAATAGAAAATATATTAATATTTCTAACATGAATGACATCTAAGATTTAATCCAATTGCAAAGTTGAACTCAATCGGAATAATATATACTAACACAAATTCAATTATGTCCCTCCTCCTATTCTAATATATATTACACAACACATATGAAACCACTGTCATGTATCGCTCTTTATCAAACTTAAACATTACTTTGCATGATAGAATGCTAAAGATATCAATCAAATAATAGATTTACTTTCAACAAGATAGAGTGCACCATTGTTTCCAGATTTAAATATTCTACTGGATTTTTCTAATATTTTTATTGTGTTCTACCGTTAGTAGTATATGATTTTTTAGATTTGGAAGTCCTTTATTTATAGATCTGGCACTTTACAACTGCCACTCTAACATTTGGATATAAACACGTTTGTGGTGGTTTTTACGATGTATATAATGATAATAATTGAGCCACAGTATTAAGGGAAGACTGGGTATCATAGTGAATTTTAAATTTGATATTGGTATAGAATTTAATAGTCTAAAAAGGAAATATATCAATTCGAAGTATAATAATTCCACATTTACACATATTCAATAACGCAATTGTCTGTCTTATATAATAACATATCAAATTCTCTTGAATAATTTAGTTCAGCAATATATTTTTATTGAATGATCTTAAAAATAAGGTTAGCACATTCCAAAAGCGTAGTTATATTTAAAATAACTAGATTCTCCGCAATAATAACTATCTCTCTCCGCGGATTAAATTTAAATAGTTATTCCTCTTTTGGAATGGTATAAACATACATTATAATATGTGCCATTAATATATTAGGGCTATTATATATTCATACAAATCCCTGATATAGGTATTAGCAAATAGTTGACAGTTCTTGGTGACTTAAGACAGGGTTTGATTTGTCCGTTGGTTATTATTTTTATTCAACCCCATACAATTTTGGCTATAACTAATCCATTTTAATGCTTCATTCTCTCTCTTTTTCGTTTTAATGCCAGGTATTTCAATTAGCTGTATATATATAAACCATAATACTGTAGTTAAATAGCTAATCAACCAGTATCTGTTCTGTTTATTTTATATGCTTTCCGTAACTGAATTGCTTTCCATGAAATTGTGAATCTTATTTTCACGCCTTTATTTTTCATCACGTATTTTTCAAGAGAAATAGAAATAAAAGCCAAAATTCATTATTTAAGCCAATTGCCATTCCAATACTTTTACCCAGGAAGCTGTTTAGTGGAGTAACAAAATAAGATAGAAAATGATATATGTATATAATTAATAGAAGGATGCTAGGTTACTTTTTACTAGTCTAATCCTAAGAGTACACTGCTGCTTAGTCTTATATGTAAAATATAGTCGCGAACTACCAGGTAATAGATTTATGTTTATATACAACATACTAGAGATAATTCTAAGGGAATTATCCAATGCCCGAAATTCAAAGAAGTTTTTCTTTGAACGTTTTGTTACCCTACTCATAAAGTTGGTTATACTTCAACATATATGAAAAAATCACTAGACACGAGAAAATATCAAACTTTTCATTAGATTTGAAATTTTATATATCCGATTATCCTCACATCTATTGAAAGTGGCAGACAGTTTAATAAACACACTGGAAAAGCCAAGTATACCAACGAGAATAGCATGTCCACATTAGTCATACCAGGTGATAAAATAAATATAGGTACAGATAATCCTATTACATTAGGACCAGGTGTATATTGCAACCCTCATACCCAAGAGATTATACCAGTTAATGCAGGCATAGAAGTGATATCAGAAACAAAGAAAGGTCAAACTATATATATAGATTATGATTCCAAAAGATACATTCCTGGAGTTGGTGACCTAGTAATTGGTACCATAACTGGTGCGTTCTCAGATAGTTATAGAGTTTCTTTAGCAAATTTCTCAGCATCTGTTACATTATCGTATATGGCTTTCCCAAATGCCTCAAAGAAAAATAGACCAACTTTAAAGTTGGGTGATTTGGTATATGCACGTGTGTGTACTGCTGAGAAAGAGCTAGAAGCAGAAATAGAGTGTTTAGATTCTACAACGGGCCAGGATTCAGGATTTGGTTTATTAGATGGTGGTATGGTTGTTGATGTCACTTTAAGATTTGCCCGTAAGTTGTTATTTGATGAAGATTTCCCATTACTTAGAATTTTAGCACATCATTGTCGATTCGAAATCGCCATTGGTATTAATGGGAAGATATGGGTCAAAACAGAAGAAGTTAAAGATACGTTAGCTTGTTATAGATCGATTATTGATTGTTTGCATACACCGATAGAGAGTTATAAATCAATAGTAAAAGCACATTTTCAACAATTGTCTAATACTATAGGGGAGTAGATATATAAGTACAATGCTATATAATGAAAAATAATATATAATTTACGAGAATTTTGACAGTAATATATCTATTTCTTACGTAAAATATAAATATAACCTTACACTAGTAGTTTTTTTTAGTTGCTCATCGCACCAACAAACGAAAAAACAATTTAAAAATTGTTTACATTAGTTGAACGGTATCACAAAATGGACAATATTTAGTTAATCACCCACCAAGAACCAATTCCACTTACAGGTATGATTGACCCATTAATAAATCCAACTATTTCATCCCTTGCAAATAAAACACCATCCAAAAAGCAAGAAAGAAAATTAAAATATGCTGATTTGGCCATTCAAGGAACGAACAATTCATCTATTGCATCAAAAAGATCCGTTGAATCAATATATTTTCCTAAGTTAGGTGTAAATGGTGATATAAATGATAGTACAAAAACCAAAGAATACTTTAAACATTTTGTTTCTAAGGCTATGAACAGGTCACCTTGCATTAATAGAGGATATTGGCTAAGGTTGTATGCGATTAGATCACGGTTAACCAGTATACTTGAAGGCACAACTGAAAAAGTTAAGGTTATAAATTTAGGTTGTGGATTTGATCCACTACCTTTCCAGCTACTAGATCCAGAAAATCGTGATAGTTTGCAATTTTTAAAAAAGTTTTCATTTTTAGATATTGACTATCCAGGTTTATTAAAAAATAAGATCCAAATTATCCAGAATAATCCTGAACTTTCAAACATTATAGGTGATTGTAGTGTAAATTCTAACGCTGATATGATTGAATCTGAAAATTATTCTGCAATTCCTTGTGACTTAAATAACAGTGAAGCCTATGAAAAACTAATCAACTCAAGCCAGTTATCAAATTTAGTGGATTCATCGATTATTAAAATCTTTATTGCTGAAGTGTCACTAGCCTATATGACACCTGCATGTGCTGATAACATTATATCCATTTCATCAGTTTTACCAAATTCACATTTTATCTTGTTAGAACAATTAATTCCTGAAGGGAAGTTTGAACCATTTAGTAAACAAATGCTAAGACATTTTAAGAAAAATGATTCGCCATTGCAATCTGTCTTAAACTATAATACAATTAAAACTCAAAAGCAAAGACTAATCGATTTAGGTTTTCCAAATGTGAATGCTGGCGATATGTTGCAACTTTGGAACTCGGTAGACTCACCTATAAGAAAAGAATTAGAATATGTTCAACCATTTGATGAACTAGAGGAATTCCATTTGTTTTGTCACCATTATATTTTATGTCATGCGACTAATAACAGAAAATTTAAATTTGTGGACCAATATCGATTTGAGGATAACGAACAAACCTTGATTGATACTGCTAACCTCATAACAGATGCGACATTTTTGTTATTGGAATCGAACCTTAAGAGAAACTTCGGTTCTTCAATAATAACAACTAATAAGGAGGTCTTGTATTTTGGAGGTTGTAATCCTTACAGGGTTAGTGAAATGCTACAATTGCAATTTCAAAATGACAACAAAATTGATGTAACAGTACGGGAACCAAGGAAGATAAAACCGCCACAGAGAACATGCCATAGTTTCACAAGGTTAGATGATAATACAGCAATAGTTGTTGGTGGTAGAAACGCACCACATAAAGGGTACAAGGATACTTGGATTTACAATTTTAATTCTAATGACTGGATACAAGGTCCAGATCTACCTGAAACTCGATTCAGACATATATCTATGTTATTAAATGATGGAAAGGTGTTGATATTTGGAGGTAAAGTCGATGAGACTGCAAGCTCTATTATATTATATGATAAAATTAATAATAGCTTTGACAATTGTGAAATTATTGGTGAAGGAAAAGAAATTTTAGAAGCTAAGTTAGTTTCTTCTGCAATTGCCTATCATGTAGCTAATAATTGCGGCACTATTTTTGGGGGTTATAATTTTGAAGATTACAGTATAAATAATAGCTTAGTTGTGTTTACTTACAGGGATGATAAAATAGAAGTAGTCAAGGTATGGCAAAATCCATTATTTGAAAGGTACGGAAGCAAAGCTCTGTTCTTAAATCCGAGACATGTTTTAATTGTTGGAGGAACATCGCCAACTATGTTATTCAACGACAAGACTAGCATTATTATTGTAGATATAATGACTGGAGAAATAAAGCCAGTGCTTATTCCTCAAGAGCTGTGGGAGAAGCATCAGCTTTTTTTCGTCGGATTCGAATTACAAAGAGTATCTGAAAATGAGGTTGTGATATATTGCGGAGGTTGCACTGTGTATGGCTTTGGATCCGTTTATAATGAGTCATTCAAGATCAAATTTCCAACATTTTTTTTGACTTAGACGCATATAAATATATAATTAATAGTATATGTAATTAAACTTTAGTGTCATTGCACATTCTGTAATTTAATCGGTCTTTTGTAATTTACAGTTCAATTTTTGATGACGAATTTTTAATAAGTTGCGCGATGTTTTATTTCAGAGAGGAAATGAAAATGAAAAAAAGGACGAAATGAATTGTACAAGAAAATTAATTTATTATTGAATTGAATACGTTAGCATTTTTAAAGTTGATATTCACAAACAAATAAGTTAAATAAGCCTTGAAGGAAGTTATTACACAAGCAAAGAAATATGGTAAATTTTAATTTAAGCCAGGTTGGCGCTTTCCGTAAGAAGGAGAATGAAAATTCTTACAATAATCCAAAGGAAGAGGAAGAAGAGGAAGAAGATGTTGATGCTTCTGAGTTTGAGGAAGAAGAAGTTGAGCCAAAGAAACTTCATAACAGAAGACCAAGAGAAGATGCATTTACACAGCAGAGACTTAAAGCAATTAATCCTGTATTGACTCCAAAGACAGTGTTACCTGTATATCTCCTTATTGCTGTTGTATTTGTTATAGTCGGTGCTTGTTTACTAACACTTGCGACCAAAGTCGATGACATGACGATATATTATCAAGATTGTGTGACAGCGGCACCTACTGCTGATTGGGGAGATATGAATAGCTCACATTATAAATTCAATTTTCATAAAAATAAGACATTTGATGTCAAACCACAATGGAAATTTGTTGATGATCCCAATGATGATTCACCGGAAAAAGGTGAATGTCAAATTAAATTCACTATACCAACTACCATTAAGAAGACTGTATATGTGAATTATGTTTTAGAAAAATTTTCTTCAAATCATAGACGTTATGTCCTATCATTTAGTGAAGATCAATTACGTGGTGAGAAGGCACCTTATTCAAGTATCCATGATCGTACCGGTATTAACTGTAAGCCTTTAGCACGTAACGGTGATGGTAAGCTATATTATCCATGTGGATTAATTGCGAATGCAATGTTTAACGATTCGTTTCCAATGGAACTAATCAATGTTAGTGATCCATCTCAAAATTATTCATTAACAAATAAAGGAATTAATTGGAAATCCGATAGATCCAGATTTAAGAAGACTAAATACAATCACACAACTATCGCGCCCCCACCTTATTGGGAAAAAGCCTTCCCTGATGGGTACAATGAAACAAATGTGCCAAATATTCAAGAATGGGAAGAGTTCCAAAATTGGATGAGACCTGGTGCGTTTGATAGGACAACAAAATTAATTCGCCGTAATAACAATGATAGCTTAATTGCGGGAGAATATCAAATTAATATTGGATTACATTGGCCTGTTACTGAATTCAAAGGTAAGAAAGGTATATTCATTACACATGGATCAAACATCGGTGGTAGAAACACATTTTTAGGTGAAGTTTATTTAATCGGTGGATGTATATGTGCTGCAATGGCACTTATCCTTCTTTCTACCTGGTTAATGACAGGCAGAAAGGTGGGCGATCCAACTGCTTTATCCTGGAATAAGCATTAAACGGATGCATTACACCCAATACTAACAAATTTTTTATAATTTGCTCGCAAATTCAAGCTCCAATAAAACTTTTCTAAATTGTTTTTACTTTATATGTAAGATATATATCACAACAACGATCAATCAATCATTATGTTCTATTTAGAACCAACCTAGTTGCTAACATAAAAATTAGTCTCTCTATCTCTTGCTCTATATTGCTGTTCGGACAAAAAATTGAGAGTCCGGGTATCACTCATCGCTTGATGACTCACTTAACGATCACACTAACAAGCAAATATGAAAAGTGAAAAATATTCATGATATTTAAAGGAAGGAAATAGCTATCCTCGTTAAGTGCAACCCACTGCGATTATGGTTCTTGAAATTAGAAATTGAGGACTTGATAATCTAGAAAGTAATCATATAAGCAGCCAAAAATCTGATACCTAAGTCAATTGAAGATAATGCTTAAGAGATATTTTTCAAATGGTACAGCAAGGAGAACTGCACAGAAAATTCTCCAGGATCAAAAATTTCAGGTCACTACATATTCTAGACCAAATGATTTGATAATCACCAGGGGACAAAATGATAAATTGTTTGATGATATTCACAAAAGAGGGTACATTGATTTTACTGCAGGTATTGCAGTTGCAGCATTAGGACATTCAAACCCAGAAGTCTCAAAGATTTTATTTGAACAATCGCAAACATTAACTCATTCATCAAATTTATATTTCACAAGAGAAAGTTTGGAATTAAGTGAAGCATTGATTCAAAATACAAAAGAATTTGGTGGTCAGTTTGATGCATCGAAAGTGTTTCTTTGTAATTCTGGTACAGAAGCTAACGAGGCAGCCTTGAAATTTGCCAAAAAACATGGTATTATGCAAAACGAGAAGAAACAAGGAATTATTGCCTTCGAAAATTCATTTCATGGTAGAACAATGGGTGCCCTATCTGTGACATGGAACTCTAATTATAGGACTCCATTTGGAGATCTAGTCCCAAATGTCTCATTTTTAAACATTAACGATGAGTTAACCAAATTGCAAGATTTCATATCCTCAAAGGGAAATAATATTGCTGGGTTAATCGTTGAACCAATTCAAGGTGAAGGTGGTATCTTTCCTATTCCAGCAGAAAAGTTAGTTGGGGTTAACGAAATTTGTAAAAAAAAAGACATTATTGTTATTTACGATGAAATTCAATGTGGTTTAGGCCGTTCCGGTAAATTATGGGCACATTCTTATTTACCAAAGGAAGCACATCCTGATATTTTCACTAGTGCAAAGGCTCTAGGTAATGGTTTCCCTATCGCTGCGACAATAGTCAATGAAAAGGTAAACAACGCATTAAAAGTTGGTGATCATGGTACCACATATGGTGGGAACCCATTAGGATCCGCTGTCAGTAAATATATTGTTGAACAAATTTCTAATGAATCATTTTTAGAAGGTGTAAATTCAAAGGGTGAATTGTTTAAGGACCGTTTGTTGGATCTGCAGAAACGATTCCCAGATCAAATCAAAGATGTCAGAGGCCAGGGTTTGATGATTGGCTGTGAATTTGTCGACTCACCTACTAAAGTTGTTGAAAAGGCAAGAGAACTGGGCCTTTTAATTATAACTGCAGGAAAAAGTACCGTCAGATTTGTTCCACCTTTAACAATTCAAGAAGAAAATATCAAGAAAGGCTTAGATATCTTTGAAAAAGCTGTAGAGTCAGTATACTTATAAACAAGCAAATATATCTTAGTTTTATATAAAATTTAAAAAATACAAATCACTATAGAGCATGATATCTTTATATTTAATAGTCACACCAGCTAATTTATTCATTAGTTTCAAAATATAATTTATTTTGTAAATTTTATAAAAACATGGTAGAATTAGTAATTATTCAATACACATATATTTTCAGAATGATATATATACATAGAAGAATTCCGTTTTAAATTAATTAATCCACGATCTAAATAACAATCATTACAAAGAAATAGAACGTTGGTAAACCCAGAAATTAACAAATAAATCGAAGCAAAAATAATTAAAATTATACAAACAAGTAAATAGAAGTATGAAAAAAAATAACAACATTAAGATATCTATTATATAAAATACTATAAATAATAACTTTTTTTCTTGCTCTTCTTTAATATAGTTTAATCATGTTAATTAAATATTTTTGCAATTTTTATTTGGGATGTTTATTCATTTTTGGGGATGTTTTTTTTTATTGTTGTAATTGTGGGTGGGGATTATGGCACTATTTCTGTTTTCAATTGGCTTATAAAGAAATAGATGGTTGAGCATGTCTATCATTAGCAGTAGAATGTGGGTAAAATTCAAGTAAACCATCTTCAGTTAATTTTAATACTTGCTTAAACTTAGCACCGATCTTGGTTAATGGTTCTTTATCTTCAGTTCTGGTCCATAAAGCAAATTTGTTACCACCTTTTCTAATACTTAAGACAACACCATTAATTTGAGAATCTTCTTCGTCGATTGTTTCACCAATAACAGCTAATAAGGTTCTTAACCATAATTCATCAATATTGGTGCCTTTACCTTTAACTTGGAATGACCATTTACCACCTTTAGAGTTTTTTTCATCTTCCCATTCTGGTCTAATATCATTACGGAAAACATGGTAATCGGATTTTAATGGTAGTTCATGTGGTTCAGGAATGTTCTGGTTGATAGCCCAGAACTCTTCGACAGTTTCGAAAGTAGTAACAGGACGTAATAAATCTGACCATGATTCGGATTTATCAACAGCTGGCTTAGTGTACCATAAAGTCCATTTAGAGTTTAATGGATGCTTAACTTCGAAGTTTGCATTATCTGAAAGAACAGTCTTTGGAGATTTATCATCAATGGCAACAGTTTCTTCAAATTTTTGGACAACTTCTTCAACAGACATACTGGAACTTCTTAGTATTATTATAATTCTTTTTTTACTTGTAGAATATATTAACAAAATAAACTTCAAAAACCAAATGAATAACCAATGGTATATTTTAATAATTACTTAATGGCTGTCCACTCTGTAATCCATTCCTAGTGTTCATTCAGCCAGATAGTTGGTTATTCGTTGTTCATTGTTCGCTGTGATGATAATAACAAATTCCATTGTGAAAAAAAATTTCCAAAAAAAATTTGTGAGTGGGTAACCCGGTTTTAAAATGCTTATCATTTTTAACGAAAAAATAACCATAATATTTTAACTTCATAAACCGAAGAATAGTGGTTTGTTGATCATATTTATGTTATAATTGAATAGAATACAGAAAAAAGAGTATGTCGATGCTACTGGAATCCATCGGTGTTGTCACTTCTGCATCATTTGCTGCTTTATATTTTTGCCAGAACCGAATTCTGTATCCATCATGGGCCCAAGGTGCCAGGGGCTGTATAGAGACTCCTGCATCCATGGACCTTCCCTATAAACATGTATTACTCACGACTGAAGATGGTATTGATATTGAGGGGTATGATGTTAGAAATTACAGTGAAAAATCTCAATCTACATGTTTAATCTTGTGTCCCAATGCAGGAAATATAGGGTATTTTATACCTATCATAGACAAATTTTATCGCACAATGAACATGAGTGTGTTTATATTTTCATACAGAGGATACGGTAAATCCAAGGGCTCACCTACAGAAGAAGGAATAAAATTAGATACAGATTGTGTGGTTGATTATTTATTCCAGGATTCATTCCACAGGAAGAAGAAGCTTGTTCTTTATGGAAGGTCTCTTGGTGGAGCTGTGGCAATCTATATTGCTAGTAAGTACCCACAACGTTGCAATACCGTCATACTCGAAAATACATTTCTGAATGTACGCAAGGTTATCCCCTATTTCTTACCTTTTATTGGATTCCTGGCTAAATTTTGTCATGATGTATGGAATTCGGAGGATGAAATTGTACAGTGTAACCAGTTAACTCAGTTCTTATTTCTTAATGGATCAAAGGATAAAATTGTCCCACCAGAACATATGACAGAATTGTATGATTTATGTCCTAGCCAGGATAAAGAATTCCAAACATTTCCATTGGGATATCATAATGATACCATATCTCAGGATGGCTATTGGGATATAATAAAAGATTTTTTATTAGAACGTCAGTTAATCGAAATTGATGATACAGATATTGATGAAAATTCCATACAGCAAGATGAAGTTGAAACTGACAACATTGGTATTACGACAGCTTATGACAATGACTTGTAGCCACCTCTATAATATTTGTATTATAAAAATGGTAATCGAATATCTAAAATATATATATGCAATTATCATTCATTTCTGGTTTTCTATAAATTAAGAACTCCAGTACAACCACTAGGACATGTATCCATCCCCTCAGTCAAAAACCATTCTCTAAAACATTCAAAATGGCCCTCATGCCCACACTCTAATATTCCAATAGTTAACTTTTTTATAGGCCTTTCACAAAGAACACATAAACTATTTGGTCGTTTACATGAATCACAATACCAATATCCGAATCTTTCCAATGAATTGACACTATCATTTTTCTGCGCCTCATGTGTAAATCTTTCTTTTGATTGTTCATTTATAACTAATTCTCCACAACTATCACAGTAAATCTGAATGCTAGATTGGCCAGCTTCTGGGCCCAATATATCATCCCACACACAATATTTTAATACTGCACTAGCAAGTTCGAATAGTTCATATCTGTGTAATAATTTTATGAATTCGGAAATACTATCTTTTGCCACCTGAATACTCGTGACATGATAAAAGTTTTGAAATAGTAACAGTATCCCTATACCAAGTAAAATATTTCCTGTCTGAACACACTGATGGTACAACTGTTTTAGTAAGGATTTTGTATTCCATGGTGGACATTTTAAGATTAATTTCTTTTTGTCGTCAATACGATTAGCTGCACCATTTGTGGTTTTATTGCAAATAACGGTATTCTCAGAATCTTTCAAACCCATCAACTGCTTTTTTAAATCACGATGCTCGTTTAATAATCTTTCAAAAGCTGGTGGCGATTTGCTATTCACATTATTACTTACAGCTTTCTTAGATGATAACATAATATCACGTTTTAAACTTCCAACAGAAGACATTTTACTAGTAGGGCTATAATGATTCTGAGACGAAAACGAATAATCTTTTGTGAATGATTCAGAAATAGACCCTATTCCTGCTCTCAGAGCTGAGCCTGTTCTTGTTCTGTTCAAAAAGTCTTCATCTAAGAACCCAGTGGGGGAATGTGATGCAGATATAAATGTATCAATAAATGATGCCCTTTTCGCTCTTCTCTGCTGTACTATTGGAATTCCTGGTGTGCCTTCATGTTCTTCATCCTTCTCATTAGAACCTTCTCTTTCATTGATTATGAGTTTACTATCTTCAGATTCTTGTTCTATGACTCTCTCATCCTCTTCATATATAGCACTGACATCTGTTCCTTCTTTTTTTTTATTTTCTTGACGTAATTCTTGTAGAATTTTTTGGTTTGCATTAATGGGATTTTTTTGTTCACGTTCCTTGTCTTTAGTATCCTTGTCTAAATCATCAATAATAGCAGTAGTGGCGAAACTATGATATGTTTCACTCTTTGTTTTCTTCATTTGCTGTCTTAGTTTGGATATCGCAGAACGATTGGGTTCCAATAAGTCAGAATCCAAAGATGGTGATCTAAAGGCTTGAGGATGCTCTTCGATTAACGAAGATGCATATTCACTTTCAGTAAAATGACTTGATGCTGAATTACTCGATTGCTTTCTCACTTTATTTAGGTTGAATATTTCATCTTGAATTAATGATGAATCCCGAGATAAAGTTCCCATGGCTCCTGGTTCATCGGTATTGATAGAGTCTTCAATTGTGAATGCATTCATTTTCTTCAAATCCCACAACAAGGAATCTCTGATTAGTATCCAATTTTTAAAATTTAAAGAATCATCTATACTAGCATAAACAGAAGCATTATGACTGGTAACAGCTACAAACTCAAGTAAAAGTTCCATTTGTTGTTGGAGATTCATTTCTTTTTCGTTTAAAGCTTCAGAGAGTTTACTAGAGTACGTTTCCTTTTCTTTTAATATTTCATCATCATTCTTATCTGATTGGTACTTACTAGAAAGATTTCCTTCACTATTATCTGCAAATAAAGAGTCACTATCCTGCCCGCTGTTTAAAGATTTTTGATAGCTCGACCTTCTAGCTGAGCTAAATGAGGTCGAATCAGATGGTTTTATTTCTTGGTCCTTCTTTTTGTTAATCAAATTTGCCCATGTTCCATTTTCAGATAACCCAAATTTTTTCATTAAGTCCTTTTGTGCTTGAGTTGTTCCAGAATATGTTGCTAGTTTTGCATTTGAACTTTTTGTACTTCTTTTTGTAGCAATATCATCTTGTTCATCATTGTTAATAATATCTTCCCGTTCAATTGAAAATTGTAATTCCCTAGCAAGATATTTAAATACTTCTACAGGAGATTCCTGGAGTGAGACATAGTTTATATCCTGTTTTTTCCCTTTCACCCCATTTTGGTTAGCTAAATCAGTTAAGTGTGATAATCTCATACTATTAAATATCTGAGGTATATCTAGTGTTATCATAATTGGTGTTGGGATGGGATTTCCATTGGTGTCAGAAACTGAATCTAATTGAGTAGACTCTGAATGAATGGAAGCAGTTGAAGAATTATTATATAAAGATGGTAAAGAAGGAGATATCAAACTCTTTGAACTAAATGATGGGAGTCCCTTTGTAATTGTAGGCCTTTCATTAGAAAATAGATTGAAGTCTGTGTGGTTCAAACTTTTCCTTATACCGTTTATCACTGAAGGGGCAGTCATAATAGAAGCATTATCATCATTAATAACATCATTACTATTATTATTATTACCGTGTTTATTATTATTTATTATAGGGGTATTGCTGTGGTTATTGCTTATATTTTCTGTTTTCTTTGATGAAACATCGGTAATATTATATGTACCAGTCTGTTGATCTACAAAAAGAAACCCATTACCATCTATATCTCTCCAGGCTGCAATAGCTTTAGGTAAATTATCTAAGACAGTTGGTTCTTTCTTGATATCCCATCCATTAATATAGTTTTCTTTATCAATATTAAAAATGTGCTCATGATCCCACCATACCAGACCTGATGAAGGTGCTGTAGTTTCTAAGACATACTTAGGTATGTGCTTCCTTGCTAAGGAATAGATGTTTACTTGAGCTTCTTCACCCATAGAAGAAACAGCTAATAACGAGTTATTAATGTTGCTATCGTATTCTGGGCAGAATTTCAACTTTGTTACAGGTGAACCAATATTTATTGTAGTTTCTGGAAAGGCTAGTAAATTAGTAGTAGTAGAGTTATTAAACGGATTCTGATCATGTCCATGTTGCGGTTGTTTATCACCTATATACCAAAGACAACATTTACCATCTCTCCCACCTGTAACGACATAATCTTTGTTTGGATGCCAATTCAAACATAAGCCTGGACCAGTATGAGCATTAAGCTTTTTTTCATATTGTTGTGGTTGGCGGAGATCAAATTTTAAAAGAACCCCAGAATCATGAATTGAGGCAAATTTATAGCCACCATGACTTCTATTATTATTATTATTATTATTATCATCTTTAGTCATACTATTTTTATAAAAGCTTGGATCACCAAAATTATACCCAGGCATCCATTTTATATCTCTGATCGAGTCATATGATGTATTAATGCTAATGTCACACTTATTATTATTTCTTAAACTATTAGATCTCAAATCCCATATTTTGACACAACCATCTTGACCACCGCTTATTATTAAGTTTGTCTGAATCATATTGAAATCAAAACTGTTAACTGATCTTTTATGTTCATTTAGTTTAGTAACTAAAGAATCCATACTTTTTGTCTGCTTATTTATATCAAAAATAGTTATTGTGGTAGGGTTAGTGCATATTGCTACCAAATTCTTATAGTTTTGAAATCCACTCTTTACATCAGCGATTGTACTTAATTTAGCTTGCCTACCTCTTCGTGGTAAAAATGAAGCGGTTTGAACTTTTGAGCTTGAAGAATTAACAGTCATAATATCATTCACTAATTTTATAGATTTATTTTCCGAATTAAATTGATATATACCCAAATGAGACTTACCTGCACACACTAGTTTATCTGATGAAGGATCATTAATCTTGTCGATGCTTGATAACTCCTTATTAGTATAAGTCTTATATATTAAGCCTGAGGTGGTTTTGATATTTGGTGGTTTGGGGCTACTATTATTTTTTGATTGTTTATTTCGTTGGATAAATCCCTGTACAATATCATCAGTATTCTTATTATCATATATGCCCATATTACCACTGAAAGTATTTCTAGACCTTAACATTGGTCTGCCATGTGGATCCTGGGAGGGAATATTAGAATTTGTTGTGTTATGGTGTATTTTGAATGATGGTGATTGAGATGTAAGCTTACTGTTATTCAGTATAGAAGATTTACTTTCCCCTTTTCCTGGAGATCTGCTAAGATAGGACCTAGATTTTGGTGCTGAGTTTTGGGTGGGATGTAAGAAACGATCCTGCTTAGGAGATTGGTTTAACATATTTAGTTACTCAAATTATACAGCTAGACTCGCTGCTTTAATTATATTATCGTGTTTCTTCCTTTTGGTTTGTGTTCAATGAAATAGATTAATAATTCAATAAAGTATGTGCGATGTCAATGTATTGAAATATGAACACACAATAGATTAAAGTAATTATAATAATCAATAATTGAATCGATATAATTACTAATAAGAATTGTCTCCTGGTTGAACTATTTCCTTTTTTCTGTTGTTAGCATTAAATCTGAAATATACAATATAAATCTTATAGGATGAATACTCCGCAATAGTTTCGACAATTTTATATTTTTTAAATGGAAAGGCAAGGACATGCAACATAACAGGACTCTTAATAGACCAGCAAAGCACCAGAAGCACCAGGTGTAAGTATAACTAATTTGTTATATATTATCTTACAACGCAATCAAAGATAATTTTAATAATTTTCCAGAGGAATACCATTAACTTTAGATAACATACGGCTTGCTTCACTTAATTGTAAAGAAAAAACTAATTATAAAAATATAAGGACTAGAATAAAACGTGAAATGGAAAACAGTAAACCAGATGAAATTCATATTGAAGAACTACCAGCTGGTGAATTTGACATGTATGGAGACAACGATGAATTACTTCATGATTATGGAGTTTCAAATGATGGCCTTAATCCCATTCCCCAACAGGTGATGAAAGATGTTGAATGGAAGGGGCATATATTGAAGATATACCCGCTAGACTATAGAAAAGTTCCCCTTATTAAATATCAGATTATAGCTTGCTTCATAATGTTTTTAGTGTTTGGTTTTAACGATCAGTCAATTGGTACACTTCTTCCAACATTACAAGATTACTACAAGATATCAAAAGTAAAGGTCTCAAATGTTTTTGTTGTACAATTACTTGGATATATTGTGGCCTCGCTACTTAATGAAAAGATTCATCATCACTTTGGGATGAAAGGTGGTATGTTAGTATCATCAGGGTTACTATGTTTTTTTTTTATGTCCCTATGTCTAAAGCCCCCAAATTTTTATTTATTTTTATTGTTTTGTTTCCCATTGGGTTTAGGTATTGGTATATTGGATTCTTCCTGTAATGTATTATTAGGGAACTTATTGGTTCACAAAAACGAACTAATGGGAGCGTTGCATGCTGTGTATGGACTTGCAGCAATGGTAACACCTCCATTGGTATCACATTTTGTTGAATGGGGACATTGGTCATTGTTTTATATTATACCTTCAGTTATTGCATTGATTGGCATTACACTCATTATACCTACTTTTAGGTATGAAACTGCAGCCAAATACGATTACATATGTTGTCAAGAAGAGATGGCTGATAATGAAGACAATGAGATTGGTGATACACGTAAAGAAAAGCCATCATTCATTCAAATATTATTCAATCCACCTGTGCTTTTATTTGCAGCATTTTTATTTGTATACATTGGTGCTGAGATGTCTACTGGTGCTTGGATTTTTACTTATCTATTAGATACAAAATCACCAGATAAAATTAGAATGTCATATGTTGCAACTTCGTATGATTTTGGTATAACTATGGGTAGATTAACACTGGGGTTTGTTACAAAGCGTGTATTTACTAATGAATATAGAGCTACTCGTGTATATTCCGTTCTAACTCTAATCAGTTACATTTTCTTTGTTCTAGTTGGAACAATTAATAAAGATTCAGTGTCCTATTTAGTTTTATTATTTATAATAATATTTCTTTGTGGATTTTTCATCGGACCTTTATTTCCATCAGCTAGTATCGTTGCGTTACAAGTGCTCCCTAAAAGTTTACATATAAGTGGTCTTGGTGTGGGTATTGCGATAGGTGGATGTGGTGGTGCAATTTTGCCTTACATTGCAGGTATATTGGCCCATGTTTTTGGAGTACAGTGGATACCGCTATATGCCTGTGCACAGATAGCAGTTCTCACTCTGATTTGGTTCTTGTATCCTAGATACATCAAAGCTAGTAACGAATTTCTATAATGAGGCTCTATACCACTCTAAAAACTTATTATTGTGTGTATGGTAGATACAGATACATACTCGAATCTCCTTTTCTATAATCATATTCTATAACTATCAAATATATCATATTCTCTATATGATTTATTTGTATGTGGTGTTTTGCTTTTTTCCAAAATCATAAATTACAAATATTTTGAATGGTAATTGAAGAGAATTCACAACAAGATACAATCGAAAGGGAGGCAACAGACAAGTAATTCAGAGAAACTATAATAAATATAGCAGCAAGAGTTGTAAAAAAATGGATAATACAGTCACAGATACAGCAGCAACTCAAAAGAAATACGTTACACATAGACGTACAGTAGATATATCATCTCCTTTCAATAAATTATACTATTATAAGAAACATGGATTACCTATACCGACCATCGAGCCAGAGACATCATACACGTCAGATATGATGCCTCCTGATGCATATGTTAACAGAAATTATCGAGTAATTAATGTGATTAATAAATTCACACATTTATCTTCGAATAAAGTAAAGCATGTCATACCTGCGATTCAATGGACACCGGAGGGAAGAAGATTGGTTGTTGCAACGTACAATGGTGAGTTCTCCCTATGGAATGGTTCATCTTTTAATTTTGAAAGTTTAATGCAAGCACATGATTCTGCAGTAACGACGATGCAGTATTCGCACGCTGGTGACTGGATGATTAGTGGTGATACAGATGGTACTATTAAAATCTGGCAACCGAACTTTAATATGGTTAAAGAATTAGAGTATGCACACACAGAATGCATCAGAGATGTTTCTTTTAGTAATAACGATTCCAAATTTGTTAGTTGTTCCGATGATAACATTTTAAAAATATGGAATTTTAGTAATGGTAAGGAGGAAAGAGTCCTATCTGGTCATCACTGGGATGTCAAGAGTTGTGATTGGCATCCTACAATGGGATTAATTGCATCTGCATCCAAGGATAATTTGGTCAAGTTGTGGGATCCGAAGTCTGGTAATTGTATCTCAACATTACTAAAATTTAAACATACTGTGTTAAAGACAAGATTTCAGCCGACAAATGGTAACTTATTAGTGGCAATATCAAAGGATAAATCATGTCGTGTGTTTGACATTAGAAATAGCATGGAAGAACTAATGGTTGTTAGGGACGAGGTAGATTATATGACGTTATTGTGGTCGCCGATAAATGAATCTGCCTTTACGGTAGGGAACTATGATGGCTCATTAAAGCATTTTGACCTTTTACAAGACTTAACCAAGCCAACACATGTGATACCATACGCACACGATAAGTGTATTACATCGTTATCATACAATCCTGCAGGTAATATATTAGCGAGTGCATCAAAGGATAGAACAATTAGATTCTGGACCAGAGCGAGACCAGTTGATCCTAATGCTTATGATGACCCTTCATATAATAATCAAAAGATTAATGGTTGGTATTTTGGTATTAATAATAATATAAATGCTGTGAGAGAAAAAACAGAATTTGGTGCTGCTCCACCGGTTCTAAATGACAATATGACAGCCACAACAAATACTGCGACAAACACTGGATTTGCATCACCCCATAAAAGACATGACAGACACGATTCCCATAACAACAACAATAATATCTCTAATAATTTTAATAGTCAAGTATTGTCTATATCTACAACACTTCCCGGACTAGCATCTTCCACCAATTCAAAGACAACATTGCCGGGATTAGATTAAATACATATATTTAGATTTATATGTCAGCAAAACTTTTAATAAAGTCATTCAGGCTAGATTATTAGTAATAAATAAAACGTAGAGACGACGAAATCAATGTGTATTAGTATATAATAATCATTAATTCGTTATTTAGAATTGTATGATGTGGATACATATATAATAGATGTATAGAATGATAAATATTATGTATATTTATAAAATAAGATAAAAACGATTAAATGAGAAAAGAATTTATATTAGTTGTAGTATCATGGATATATTGGTATGTCTATAAGATATATCTTGACATGATTGATGTTTGTAATAATGATACCAAGTTGTTGTTTTGGGTATAGATATGTGTATGTTTTTAATTTTGTGAATTTCTGATATTGAATTTATTCACAGTTTTTAAATTTTCAAAATAGTCTTCATTAACAATATTGTTCAATGTTCTTAGCTGTGATAGTTGCTGAAATGATTTAACGACGTTAAAATTGTTATTCGATATAGTCTTGGAATAAGTGAAAAAATCCTTAACAGTCTTAATATATCTTAAACCAAAAATCTGCGCATAATGATTGATAAAATTTTCCATGGTCTTGATCAAATTAATTGTTTGTTTGCAACAATTATCCTTGAATAATGTCTTATTGACCTTGTGACTATCCTCTTTACTATTTAAGAGTCCCACATCAATTAGATTTAAGTAAAACAAGTTATTATCTTTCATAAATATCCTTGAGGCATTCTCAAATTCAATTTCTGAATATGGAACAAATTGAGAATAGTACTGATTCAATCTCTTTGAAAAATCACTAATGGCGATATCATATGGTTTATCAAAATAATCTTCATTGAAAGTTTTCTTGTGGATATTGTATTTAATGAATTTTTCATTGGAGCATGTAACTTGTAAAACAATGGGACAAAGATTATATTTTGAGGTTAAGTTTAAAAGTTTGTTGTTATTGTATTGGCTAATTTGTTCAAACAGGTAGTTTCTTCTCTTTACTGTTGAGTTAGTTGCATCGAATATTCCCAAATCACATTCGTTGTTATTAATATCTGTTAATAAGTTCTCAAATGCAATTCTTGCAAATTCTTCCTTTTTTTCAGCATTCTTTTGATCAAATAAATCTTCAGATGAATTATTTGGTAACGCCATTAACTGCTTGGTTTTTTTATAGCATGATATTCTTCTTACTTGGCCAGCATTAAATATTTTGGAGTTGATTGATGCAGTTGTTGGATTCTGTTTTAGACATTCAACCAAATGGTTTGAGACAGTTGATTTGCCTACTGCAGGTAACCCGATTAATATAATAACATATTTATCAAGTTTTGTTTCAATAGCTCGTTTAAGGATTTTATTGGATATATTGGAATTAATACATTGGGTTTCATTCGATTTGTTAAAATGTATTGAATTTTTATAATTAAATGTTAATGGATTCTGTGCTTCATTATTTGTAATAGTGGAATTGGAAGAGTAGAACGAATTGTTTTGAGTTGAAGGTATTCGATCAATAATAGTTCTTTGTGCCTGTGATTGTATATTGAATGATGAATTAGATAAACTGGTACTTGAGGATATTTCATCATGATCGAGATAATAGCCTGATTTATTCATAGAAAGATTTAGATAATCATTGCCATTTAATGAAAATAACGAAAGTGAAGAATCTTTTGTCTTCTGACTAATTTTTCTAGAACAGTCATTTGTTTGGTTTCTCATTTTATTTTTGATTGAAAATGTCAATGTAATGTTGCTTGCTTCTGCTTCTATATTTATATATTGCGTTAATATTAGTATTAAAACGTGAAGGGCTCCTACCACTTGTGTGTAAAATTTGTTTATACTTGAGAACAACGTGCGATTGGGTCAGTTTCAGTGTCGCTTCTTGATTATATACTCCCTGCTGCTGTGTATAGTCGTTGTTTTAGTCTAGCTTCTATAGAAACGTCTCAGATACGAATAGAGCGTAATATAGTATTGTTCAATATACGGTATTATTTAAATATACACAGAAAATGGTAGTTTACTGATCTGGTTCAAATTCAAACACACTAATATAACTAAAAGGAAAACAATAAAATGCAACAAATTCAATTCACCAATACATCCATCTATTCAATTCATCAGTTTTAAACAACACTTTATTATCAAACGTCATAAACAAAAAAGAAAAATTTTCAAAGGAAAAATGTGCGATAGTGGGGCACAACAATCCGCGGAGAAACCACCGTAGGAAAATCCGAATGATCGTCGAAACCATATGTGGTGCACTAGTGTTTCTTTAATTTCTAACCTGTAATTTCCATTTTAGGGAATATGATAGACGGTTTGGGATATAATGGTGGTATTCCTATTGGCAATGGTGGATTTATTATTGATTGGTATTGGTATTGAGAGTGGTGGAACTGGTCATTTCCAATATCATATACTGAGCTGTGTTATTAACTTGTGGTAATAGTAGTAGTAGCAGTAGTAGAAGGAAGACAGCTAGTTTAGCTTGGCTGAGAATTCTCGATCATTTTTTGGAGGTTATCTTACTATATATATCATTCAGGTCAACGTCTTTTGTATATCATTTAATTTCTCTTGGACCTGCTGACAGATTGCCTCGATATGCTTTATTTCATTTTTCTTGTATTCTAATTGCTCTTCTAATAGCATAATTAACGATTCTCTGGATTGGTGAGGTCTGTATTCATTTAGAAGATGGTGTATGTTAATCAAGATAGTTCGGATATTTTCTACTTTGGCCTCGTAGAGTTCAGGATTCGTACTCAGGATACCGACTAATTCTAGATAATTCAATAAAAGAGATTTCAGTAATTTTCTTAATTCTTGGATTTTGTATTGGTAATTAGTTAATTCCTCCTCCTCAGTATCAGTCCCAGTTTCATCCTTTTTTACAGATGATGACTTATACAACTTCTTGATACCCATAACTTCCAAATCTGGCAATTCATCTTTAACCTGCCAGACACTACCAAATGCCCTGTACTGATGGTTTTTAGGCATTTCAGGTGGTATTAGGAAGTCCAATTGATCTGAAATTTGTTCTTTCCCATTGCTCGTATCTCTAGAAACATCTTCTTCTGCATTTAATTCTTTCTGCTCCTTATACTCTGTTAATTTGTTAATATTTTCCTGCGTGAAAAACTTTAGATAAGGAGGTGGTGGAGGGTACAAAGAACTGATATCATTTGAATCGGTAACAGACATCTTTAATATTATAGTAGTGGTCTCTTGAACTTCAAACTTCTCTCTTATATCTACATATTTATCATACACTCCCTCTCAGCTCACACTTGCTTGTTCTTATTGTTCTTATTGTTTTTATGTAAAGGAAAAAGTGCAAACTACAAATAAAACACGGCTCGTTCATAACGATACACACTGTAGTTCTGTCGAGGAAGCTTTTTAGTGGGGGTAACAAAATAAGATAGAAAAAGATATATATATATTAATAGAAATGGATGCTAGATTACTTCTTACTAGTCTGATCGTAATTACTTGCAGCTACTCAGTCTCATATGTAAGATATAGACTAACTACTATGTAATATATTTATGTATCTATAAAACATACCACAGGTAATTCCTATATGGAATTATCTTATCCACGAAGTTCACTGAAATTTTCTTTAAACGTTTCGTTACCCTACTCATAAAGCTAGTTATACTTCAACACAGGAAATAAATGAAGCTAAAACAAAGAAATCAATCTAGTATTCTTTACATCAACTAAAAGATGAATAAGAGTGTTAACTTCATTAGTAACATAGCATATATCATTGATTCAAGAATATATTTTCTATAAGTAACAGATACTTCCAAAAATAAAAAAAATAAAATGAACGCAACAGATAACATGGAAATCGATTCGGGTGAGATTCCTTTGTCAACAACAGACTCAACTACCACTCCACAACAACAGCAAATTGAAACTCAGAAAAAGAAGAAATTCGAAATCAAGAAATGGACTGCAGTCGCATTTTGGTCGTGGGATATTGCTGTTGATAATTGTGCTATTTGTAGGAATCATATTATGGAACCATGCATTGAATGCCAACCTAAGGCAATGACAGATACAGATAATGAATGTGTGGCTGCCTGGGGTACTTGTAATCATGCCTTCCATTTACATTGTATCAATAAATGGATTAAGACAAGAGATGCTTGCCCATTAGATAACCAAAAATGGCAATTGGCCAGGTGTGGTAGGTAAGCAGTAAAACATAATTATTTCGCAAACCGGCCATCATCCTTATGTATACATTCATTAAAGCATAATAGTTGCATGATATAAATTTGAAACACACCTTCTGTAATACAGCACTTAATTTTACCAGAATACTTCAAATAAATAGCTCCATCATTCATATGAAAGGTGAAGCCAATAACTTAATCATATCATTTACTTATATACATATATAAATATATTATCTCTGTATCTAAATTATAAACATAAAATCTCAAATCTCTATTAATATACCATAATATTACTCTTAACTACTAATTTTATTTAGACATAAAGACAATTCATACGTTTGCTATTCACTATTTATATTAAACGAAACAATATATTATTTTAAATTTGATTTCTTGATTCTAATAATCTTTCCCACCCATCAGAATCATCCCATCTCCCTTTACCCTTGCTCATCAACCCCTTGATTGTTGATCTAGCTTTATATTTCCAATCTTTACAGACTAGACTACCGGCGCCATACTTACCTTCCATTTCTCCTAAGGACTCATAAGCAGCAACTAGATCAATGCATGATTCAACAGTTTCGTTCCAGACCTTTTCATCACTATCCAAGTCAGGGTTATGTGATATGGCCCTATATGCTCTTTCGTGACATTCTAATGCAGCCCATGGCCTTTTTCTCCATAGCTCGACTCTAGCAACTAAATTCCATAGTCTTGCGTTTGTAGTGATCAATGAAACCAAAGTCACACAAATAAATTCGATACAAGATTTTTGGAAATGGGTCAAATTATCAACGGAATAATCGCTTGTGACTAATAACTCAACCAATTTTTCTACAATCGGAATATCAATGGAACCCTCACCGACTCTATCCCTTTTAATATTAATCAGCTGTTTACATGCGATTAACACATCGTTCCATTCATTTAGCCTTACAGAAACAATTAAGTAGTTTTCCCATATTCTCCAATTCTTTTGTGAATCTGATGTTACCGCACGTTTCAAACAGCTAAATGCTTGTTTTAATTTATCTAAATTAATGTATGCGGCACTTAAATTTGACCACGACATGGCATGGTTTTGATCTAGTGAAACACACCTAGAGAATGCCTCTGCAGCAACAGTGAATTTTTCACAGTCTAAAGCGACACAGCCATAGAAGTACCATGTATCGAAACTTAATGGGTACTGCCTTAAAGAGTCATTTAAATTTTGTAAAGTCAAATTATAATCTCTGGTTAACCCTGAAGCCACTGGTGGGTTGTAATAGTACCTTGCTAAAGAGTTCTTAGCATTTACATATTTACCGATCTCCCAACTCTTTTCCCATAGTGTTGGATCTTGTCTAATATCACCAAGGATGGAGTATGCCCTGGCATCCTTATCGTTTGTTTCGATTCTCTTAGTCAAAATTGATTCAGCTTGCTTCTCATCACCTACAGCAGCATAACACAGAGCCGATTCACACCACATATGTAGCCTATCATAAATTTCTACAGCAGACCTTAAAATACCCAGTGACATATATTTCTCAGCTAATTTTGAATCCAATTCCCAACGTGGCATATATGGTAATTGATGGATATATTTTAGCCTCAACAAAGCGTCAGAGTCCTCGTTAGATTGTGGGATCATTCTTGCCTTTATTTGCAAATCTAATTCTTCTACTAATGATTGCATTTGCAATAAACCTCTTTCGATAGTCTTTGCTTTTGTTGTCTCTATAATAGATCTTTCCCATAGGGATCTGGAGAATATAGTCCAATTTTTAGGACCAGCTTGATAAATTATTCTAGAAACCAATGCAGTTAGCTCTTCTTCTACCAACCTATCTCCAGATGGAGTGGTTTGTCTTATGGTATATAAACGCAATAACAATTGGATGGTATCATAATTTAACAGAGTAGGTTGTTCATTTGGATCGAGGGCTTGTAATTCCTTGGGAATATATTCTTGACGTAATGCTAAAGGTAGAATTTTTTCTTCCAAAAGACCATAATTTTCTTGCTCATTTGATGAGATTCCGGTTGCCTCTTCATCCACTTTTTGTCTCTTGATAATCTGTTCATCCAAGGGCTCAGAACCGATGGAATCAAAGATTGGCTTCTCCAATAAAAGATCTGAATCAAGTATAAAACTCTCTGGTCCATTTGGATTAGCAGTATTTGGACCACTTTCAGGATGTTCTGACTTTGCCAAAATGATCAAACCTGCATGACCCTTCTCTTGGTATTTAGTTCTTTTTGCCCTAGCACCAGTCAAGACAAATTTGAAACCCGTTAACTTTTTGGCTTTGATTAATGAAGGTAAACATAAATGTTCAGTCCTGATAGCTAATGAAACTTTGACATTCTCTAAATAATATATAGTGTAAATGTCTTTCTTAGATTCTTCATTTACATACTCTGGTAGCTCTTTTGTGATAGCATGAGCGATGTCAATAGAGTCTAGGATACCCGAGGTGATACTTGGTTGGTGCCCCATTGGTTCTGGTAACAGTGAAAGATGTGCTAGAAGGGCCCTGGATCTCCACCAATTTGAAAGAGCCATTATGGCTGATGTTGTTACATCTATTTCTGGAATTGGTACATTTATATCGTCATTACTGGTCAGGTTGAATAGCGTAGGTTGTTCAGTTAATTTTTCTAAGAGTAACAACGATAAAACTATGCATTCTGGGTTCGAGAGTAGTTCATATGCCGGTTGACCTTGTACGGTTAATGATTGGATGAGTAAGTTTTCGTAGTATGACTTTTCATTCATGGAGTTGTCAACATCAAACAGTTCAGAAAACAAATCATTTTCAATTGAAGGTCCAGTGTAATTATTTTGGATGAACGTTTGCAAAAGTGCAATGGCGAATAATAATGATAAATTGTGATCATTGCTAAAATTATTCTTTAAAAACTGAGTAATATTTTCGATTAGATCAGTAGTATTGGAACAACCTGCCAAATTAACAGTACCGTTGACACTCTTTAAAATAACATCTACTGCCAGGTAAGATTGACCAGACAATATGTATTCGAAGCATTTGAATTCAAGTGAACTACGATCACAGGTATTGTTAAAGCAGGACTGGTTAAGAACAGATGGATTGGATGCCAATAAAAGATGAGACTGTAATAGAATGTTCATGTTTGTTGATCGCCTCCTTTTTAGTGTTTCTGGCACACAATGTTACAATACGCAACAGATTTGTTCATTTTCCTTTGCAATATATTGATTGTTTCACTATTCTCGTCATTGGAAGAGAAGCTCATCGCAAAAATAAATTGAAAAAATTTTGTGTGTGAAACAGTCATGTTTCACGGCCAACACGAGAACGCGTAAAATAATTATGGAAAGAGGCAAAAACAACGAGAGTTTTAGTTTTATTATCACTGGACGGACAGGAATAATGGCTCATAAAGAGATAGTTAGGTGATATATCAATCATTTAATCACATATTTAACTAGAGAAACCAGAGATATTTTCAATTATAATATAATATAAAAGAATGGCAACTTATCAACCTTATACTGAATATTCAAATGTCACCGGGGGTGGATTTGACAACTCAGATTCCAGAGCTCAAACAAGCGATTCATCTAATGGATTAAATCGTTCTAATACATTGACTCCGGTTACCATAAAACAAATTTTAAACTCTACACAGGATGTGCAAGATGGTCCGTTTGTTTCGCATGGCCAAGAGTTGCACCATGTCTGTTTTGTTGGTGTAATAAGAAATATTACGGACCATGCTACGAATATATTTGTCACTGTCGAGGATGGTACTGGGCAATTAGAAGTTAGAAAATGGAGCGATGATGCAACTGACTTGTCTGCCAGTCAACAGGGAGACAGTAATGAAGCTAAAGAGTATAATTCACAAGTGGCACAGCAGTATCAGATAGGTGCATACGTAAAAGTGTTTGGTGCCCTAAAGGAGTTTGGAGGCAAGAAAAATATTCAGTACGCTGTCATCAAGAATATTGAATCATTTAATGAAGTTCTAAGCCACCATTTAGAAGTTATAAAATGGCACTCCGTAGCTACTGGTAAGTTATCAGATCCTTCCACTACAGGTGGTGATCAATCAAATGATGGTCAATCCTTATTTGTGAAAGAAAATGATTCCAACAGTGCTGGCAATAATACTGGCAATGGGTCTCCATTACAAAAAATTTTAGAATTCTGTAGGAAGCAATGTGAAGGCAAGGATGCTAATTCTTTTGCTGTTCCAATTCCTTTAATATCACAAAGTTTAAATATAGACGAGGCTACTGCTAGAAACTGTTGTACCACATTGACAGAACAAGGTTTTATTTATCCAACATTTGACGACAATCATTTTTTTGCTCTATAGTTGGTTATTGTTTATACATCTGTTTATATATATTTATGTCTTTGTGTATGGTAATTATTTTTGTCTAATCTGTGCCGACAAGGGATTCGCATCCAATACGGAACCGTATTATCTTTGTTAGGTGGTCTGTGACACAAAATCAAAAGTAAATTTAAAAACATAAATATATTGTGTCTTTGACACCTTAATGTTTGTTCATGGGTAATATATTCCTGAATATTATTTCAAATTTAAACATTCAACTAGTGTAGGCTCAGATTTAACTGTAATTGTCTAAATAGATGCAGTAAATTTCCAAACAAGTATATAAATATATAAGAAAGTGATATAAAAGATGAATTATTTGAAATTCTATTATACAAATTTAATTTTAATATTGACTCTTAGTTTGGCAGTATACACAACTCCTAGCATTAAAGCCTCGGTTCATCCCATTACGATCGAGGGCAAACATTTCATAGATTCAGTTACGAAAGAGCCATTCTTTATCACTGGTGTGGATTACCAACCAGGTGGATCCAGTGAAGTCAGCTCAGAGAGAGATCCGCTATCAGATCGTGATACTTGCGTGCGTGATATTATACTATTTCAGGAATTAGGAATCAATACGATTAGGGTTTATTCTATAAACCCTTCATTAAATCATGATGCTTGTATGACGATGCTTGCAATGGCAGGAATATATTTAATAGTTGATGTAAACTCTCCTATGCCAAATCAGCACCTCAATAGATATGAGCCCTGGACCACATATAATTCATTGTATTTAGAACATGTATTTAAAGTAGTACAGCAGTTTTCTGGTTATAACAATACTCTGGGCTATTTTGCAGGTAATGAGATTGTTAATGATAAAAGAAGTGCACAATATTCACCTAAATATATCAAGAAACTGATTGGAGATATGAAATCGTATATTTCAAGGAATTGTCGCAGAAAAATACCTGTGGGTTACTCAGCGGCAGATGATCTGCACTATAGAGTTTCATTATCTAAATATTTGGAATGCCATAACGTGGGAGATTCCATTGATTCCAGTTGTGACTTTTATGGTGTGAACTCCTATCAATGGTGTGGGAAGCAAACAATGGAAAGTTCGGGATACGATATATTAGTTGACGCATACAAAGATTACACAAAACCTGTTTTTATGTCAGAGTTTGGGTGTAACAAAGTACAACCAAGGTTATTTGAAGAAATTGGAAACTTGTACTCCAAGGAGATGTATGATGTTTTCAGTGGGGGTTTGGTTTACGAATTTACACAAGAGTCGAATAATTATGGGCTAGTTCAGCTAGGTGAAGATGGGGATATACAACTATTACCAGATTTTACGAAACTACAAAACCAGTACAAACAAATGCAGTTGCCAAAACGGAAAGATATATCAATTGGGGAAAACAGTAGGGGTAGCATAGTTGAGACAATTAAATGTCAAACAAAGTATAAGAATTTAAACATTGAGGTTAACCTTGAAGCAGTAAAAAATTTAGCTAAACCATTGATCGAGAAGGGAGTCAAAGCCGAAACCGGTAAATATATTAACGTCCCTTCCCAGGACTTGATTACAAAGTACAGAATATTCCAAACAGACGGTAACCCTCGAGCTGGAAACAGTGAAATGGCCATTACTAATACAATAGGTCCTGACACAGCGTCACATGAGAACAACGACAACGACAACGACAATGCCAAGCGAATGCGCAACGGATCAACCTCATTGCTAATAGATACCATTCTCATTGGTTGTGTAATTTTACATCTCTTCATGTAGCAACAACCACTGCATCAATTGAGATAATTATTGAACAAATCGGTGTTTCTGCTGGTTGCGGAATAACTACCACGTGCAACTAAAAATAAAAATATTCAAGAAAAAACTTTTTCCGTTTAAAAGACTTCAATATTTTATCACTGGATGTTGCAACTCTCATTGAAGAACTCTTGTCCCAAATGGCAACTAACAAGCAAGAAAGAGATATATCTATATATATTAATGTGTCTATTCTAATAACTTATTCGTCTTTTTATTCTATAGTGCTTAAGGAACAGATTTAACTTATCAGCTATCGCTTACGCTACAAACAACAAAAGACAAGAAGAAAGCATTCTAACGTAACCAGATACAATATAATCTACCAATACAAGTTTGAACAGCAATATTTTACTATTTCTTACTAATGGTACGCTGATAATATTTTTATTCTATACAATAAAGAAATTCAAAGAACGGTACCGCATTACTCATACAAAATCATAAATATAACCACAAACGTAAAAAGAAAATTTTTTAAGCAGAAAATAATATGTCATCAATTAAATCAAAAGAATCTAGTTCTTGTTCATCTCATGAGGATGATGCTTTGTCTGATTCTTTGCTGTCGATGAAAACTGAAGAGCATAATGAATTATACGATCACAGGCAACATGCAGACATCACTCAAATGCAACAAAATGATAACAGTTCAGAAATAGTATTATATTCTGATGATGAAATTGAACTACAACACTATTCTAACGTTAATACTGATAATAATTTGGCACCTGCAGTTTCGCCTTTGGAAGGTATCAATCATGTGGGGACAAATTCTAGGCCTGCAAGAGTACCTTATTCAAATCAGGGTCAGAAAGATCAAAACCCAAACTTGGCAATTCCTATGTCACCAAACTCAAGAGTTCGTCGCCCTTCAAAGGCAGAATCTATTTCAGATTTGTTTCATCCAAAACGTAGTAATACAAAAACTAAGCAAAGAGCAAATTCTAATGCCTCATCTGATCCAACCAAAGGCAATATTATTAATCACAGCAATAACAACAATGCTAATACTAATACAAACATTATGGCTAAATTGTCAAAGACATTATCTCGTAGATCTTCCAAATCAGATATTAATCAGCATACCAAGCCGGTATTGATTAACCAAACTACAACCAACATTCCAAACTCAAGAAGGAGAGCGTCATTTGATAGTGACAATTCTCAAGGCTCAAGAGAGAGTCAAGAAACAGAAGAAGATGTTTGGTTCCCAATGTCTCCACAATTGCACACCCGTATTAACGGTATAGATTTCGATGAATTAGAAGAATTTGCTCTGCAACAAAGAGAAAGGAATGAACAATTTATGTTAATAATGTCAGATCTGAATAATAACAACAATAACAATGAAAAAACTGTTATCAACTCTTTCAATAAAGATAAGGCAAATGAAGATAAGGGTATCTCAAATTCAACCTCAACCTCAACTTCAATGTCGCTATCCTCTGCAGCACTGAAGTATACACCGAGGCCATCTACGCATCAACAACTGAACTCCTCATCTTCAAATTCTATCCATAATATTAGCGCAACTGCTAGTGCTACTCCCAGTGTTCATGTTGGTACAAGTCCAGGTTTTAATAAAAGCTCCCACAAAACAACAAACAATAATGAACCTGCAGGAATTTCATTTGGAAATAACAAAGTAGAAGGTGAACAAGATACGCATAATATCAACATTAATGATGACTTATATGACTATGCCCCTCAGGTTAACGATAATGGAATACTAGCTTATAACGCAGAACCGTTTTCTGTTCCTAATAGATTTTCGTATTTCTGTTCCAGTTCTGAAGAAACCATACATGCCGCTGATATTCCATCATTAGTCACTGAAGGTCAAACATTTTATAACTTATTCAAAGGTGGTCAGCCAACATGGTGGTTAGATTGCTCGTGTCCAACAGATGATGAAATGAGATGTATTGCCAAGGCATTTGGAATCCATCCTTTGACTGCAGAAGATATTAGAATGCAAGAGACAAGAGAAAAAGTTGAATTATTTAAGTCGTACTATTTCGTCTGTTTCCATACGTTTGAAAGTGATAAAGAATCTGAAGATTTTTTGGAACCAATTAATGTTTATATCGTTGTCTTTAGATCTGGCGTCTTAACATTCCATTTCAATCCAATTTCCCATTCTGCTAATGTCAGAAGACGTGTTAGGCAATTAAGAGACTATGTTGATGTTAACTCTGACTGGATTTGTTATGCCTTAATCGATGATATCACAGATAGTTTTGCTCCTGTAATCCAATCAATCGAATATGAGGCAGACGTTATCGAAGACTCTGTTTTTATGGCAAGAGATATGGATTTCTCTGGGATGTTACAAAGAATTGGTGAGAGTAGACGTAAGACAATGACTTTAATGAGATTGCTAAGTGGTAAAGCAGATGTTATCAAAATGTTTGCAAAAAGGTGTCAGGATGAAGCTAATGGTATAGGCCCTGCATTAACCTCACAAATCAATATTGCCAACCTTCAGGCAAACACGAAAAATCGTACAAATAATAACAAATTTGGAAATATCGGGGCTACACCACACGAGGGAACACCTGTCCCAAATAGCATGGACCAGGTCTTGGGGGATCGTTTGTCCAGTCAACCAAGAGCAGAAATTGCAATGTATTTAGGTGATATCCAGGATCATTTACTGACAATGTATCAAAATTTATCAGCTTATGAGAAAATTTTCTCAAGATCACATTCAAATTATCTAGCACAATTACAAGTGGAATCGTTTAATTCAAATAACAAAGTTACAGAAATGTTAGGTAAAGTTACCATGATTGGTACAATGCTTGTTCCCTTAAATCTGATTACAGGTCTTTTCGGTATGAATGTTCATGTTCCAGGTGAAGGTGGTAATAATCTAGCCTGGTGGTTTGGTATTGTTGGTGTTATAATAGTGTTGGCAATTATTGGTTGGTTTGCAGCTTCATATTGGGTCAGTAGAATTGATCCACCAAAAACTTTAAACGAAGCGGCTGTGAGCGGTACGAAATCAGTTATTTCCAACTTTATTCCAAGAAATTCCATGAATAACAGTAACAATAATGAAAACAGGTTCAATAATTTAAACATGAATAAGAAATCGAACCATTCAATTCAGAGTCTACCAAGCAAATATAGTCGTTATCAATAAGTATGTTTAAGTGTGAGTTCCTTCATTCCTACTTATCATTAACTTCTCTCCCTCATTCTCATTTTGAGTTTTTTGATCTTTTTTTAGTATTGTATTCGAGATGTATTTTTCAGTTTTATTCATTTATCAATTAGCCTTTTCCCAAGAGTAAGAAAATAGAAGAAACCATAAGATAAAACTATATTTTGCATTTTTATTTATTAATCTTATTGGTATTTTAAAGTAAACCCTTCATCTTCTTCTCAATTCATTGATAATTTATTTAATCTTTGTATATTAGTATTATTCATTCTGTATATTATTTGTCGCGAACGTATATAAATTTAACTAAAAGACATATCAGTTTCTCTATTAGTAGTTGAGTTGTTATTCCTTCCTATTGTAAAATAAAATTTAATTTCTCTGTTCTAATTGTTATCGCTTATACATGGATGAGCCGAGAAACTTCGAGTGTAGCGAAAATTGTAAAAATCAGGAAACTTTAGGTGAATAAGAGATAAAATATCCCTTTCTCTGAAATAAAGTAACCTAGAACCAACCCAGTAATATTCATGCAAATACACAGATACACAAACGGATAAACACACAGAGAATATTTAATATAAAAATGGAAACTGAACATCACAACAGATTATTCCGTTTTCCTTTCAAGATACCATCATTTCATGGAATTAGAGTAATTGGGGTCTATTTATCTGGTATATTTTATGCACTGGGGTTTTGGGTATTCTTGGATGCAGTGCTATATTCTAAGCATTCGAATGCATCAGATGTTCATGTCACATTTATTGATTGGATACCATTTCTTTGCAGCACATTTGGTATGCTGATAGTAAGCTCGATTGAAAAGAATAGGCTATTGCAAGGTGCATTACAGTCAGACTCTGGAGTTGGAGGTGATATAGATTCCCGTATGGCTTGGCAAGCTAGAAGTGTTTTATTTTTTGGGTTTTCTTTGTTAGCTGGTGGATTATCTGGGTCAATTGTGATATTGATTATTAAATTTTTGGTTAAAGATTATACTACATATCCAACGGTTGGAATGGGTGTCAATAACGTTCTAGGTAACATATTGATTTTATTGAGTTGCGTGATATTATGGATTGCACAGAATTCTGAAGATGAATATTCTTATTCTTTAACTCTTTGATACGATCTAATATAAAAATTAAGTCATTCATTATTCTTTATTCAAATCGATAAATCGCTAGGATATCAGTCTACGACATATGTATTGGTTTAGGCAAAATGTACTTTTATCGAAATAGTACGTTCTATAAAAATTTGAATATTATATATATATGTGTATAAAATTTGAACAATATTAAAGGAAGTAGTAGCATGATTTAAAAGGAGACATATCCATTATATAGTAAAAAATCTAGCTGTTGGAGAAATAAAACTGTATATAAATGAATTAAATAAGCAATTAAAGCCGTAAACTTTTATTTGAAGAATATAGTGTTAAAAAAAGAATAAGCAAGAACTAGTGAGGTAAAAATTATTCTCATTATTTATTATTAAAATAATTATATATATGTATATATATTTATTATTATTGTTGTTGTTGTTGTTGTTACTATTATTATTATTATTATTATTATTATTATAATTTTGCTATATTATAATTTTCAACTATTGTTATTATTGGTGGAAGTATTAGTATTATCATTATCATTGTTATTGTTATGAGGCTCTTCTGTATGTGGTTTAACTTTTGTTGCAAAATCACCAAGAATTTGTAATTCAAACTCGCTAAAATCGAATAAGTTTGGTAGACGAACAGGTTGAGTATGATCTCTAGGGAAGAAATATTGTTCATTTCTTAAATCATCAAAGAATGAATGTGCCATGATTCTTCTTGGAGATAATCTTTGTTGTGGTTCATAAACTAAAATTTTCATTAAAAGATCGATACCTTCTGGACCTGCATGTCCGAAATATTTTTCAAATCTTGATTGTGAGGAACCTGAGAATAATGGTTTCGAGTATAATGGACCATCATAACTTGGATTTGAAAAAAAGATGAATTTTTTATCTGGAGGACCCAAAAGTTTTGCGATTTCTCTCAATTGTAATAGAGGTTCTTGACCCTGGAAAATTGCTTTACCGATTAGCATTTCACCAATGACACAACCGAGACCCCAAATATCTACTTGTGTTGTGTATTGGGTTGAACCTAAAATCAGTTCCGGGGATCTATAAAATCTCGAGCAAATATAACTGATTGAAGGTTGGTTATGTTCTAATTTCTTTGCAGAACCAAAATCACAGATCTTTAAGATGCCTGTATTTGGATCGACAAGAATATTTGATGGTTTGATATCACGATGACAAATACCAAAGGCGTGTAAATATAGCATACCTCTTGCGATTTGATAACTATACAACTTGACATGTTTTAATGCTAGTTCTAGTTTATTATGCGAGTATCGACTAATTTCGATCTGAAGAGTCTCTGGCAAGCATTCCATTGCGAGATGTTGATAAACTTTATTATCTTGTGGTGAAACATGGGTGAAGAAATATTCTAATTTAACTATGTTTGGGTGATTTGTCAATCTTAAGATTTCCAATTCTCTTGATTTGTACTCTGTTTGAGCAGGTACTTTCTTTATCGCAAAGGGGCCTAACCAATTTTCTTTATCAGGAGTGATATAGGCCTGAACAACAGTACCAAAAGCACCTCTACCAATTTTTCTGTATTCTTTTATAAGCATTCGTTTGACGACACTAGTTGCGTTTGATGTAACATCATCAGCAATAAATTCATAGCTTTTCTCTATATTATTGACATTGATATTGTTTGTAGTAGTAGTAGAACCTTCAGACATGTCTTGTGATTGTGGTTACGGGAAGTGTATGCTATAAGTTGATTAACCTTTCTTTTCTCTATGATTATTACGTTACGTTGTAATTGAATATTAGATGTAGTCAGTTGTCTCTGTATTTTGCTTCTCGAGAGTGAGAGTGATGGATCTAATTATAGGTTTGCTACTGTGTGTGACTCAAGTTTGCGATAAATGCGATAAATTGAGTATAGCCGGATCAATTGATAATGTAATATTATAGTTTTTAAAACGGATAAGATAGTAAATGACGCTAACTAAAACAAAACTTGGTTATGAATTAAAAAGAATATAATTGTATTAAAAATTAAAAATTAAAAATGGGTTTTCAATTATAACTCTTTGGAATCTTCTTGTTCTTCCTTATTTGTTTATTGTCTTTGGTGGCGTTTTCCGAATTAATCAATTTTTTTATGATTTTGACAAGAGAAAAAAAAGAAAAAAAAACTATTATCATTTAGCACGTAATTTACACGTGCAATTATCGTTTTACACGAATACACCAATTGCCATGTGATAAATTGAAAATAATACAAATGGTAGTAATTATAAAGACGATAGAATAGTAGTTTAAAAAAGGAATATTTTGAATAGGAGATAAGAATATATAATAAATATACTGTAGAGAAAAGAAGAGAACGGGGATATGGGATTATATTAGATCATAAGAATATAATCGCAAAAGTTCATAAACTGATTATTAAGCTTGTAGAGTGTTAATAAAAGCTTCACCACTTTCGATGTTACTCTTTAACTTGGATACACATTCTGGTAGTAAGACAGTCTTTTCGTATTCATTCATGTTATTGATCAAATTGTAGTCGATCTTGTCAATACCATTAAGGTTTACCTTCATTGGAATAGCGAAGAACTGACAATTATCGACCAAGTCTAATAATTGTTTAGATCCTTCAGCGATTGGTTGGTTGTTGAAATTTAGCAAATTAATGTAGTTGATGGTTTCAATTTCGTCGACGTTGTTCAACAATAGGTTTGTGAAATTTAGAACGACTTGGAAAGCAGCATGGGCCATGGATAGAGTGGCACTACCTTTACCGTTCTTTGCTTTGACGATTTCGTCACCACCATATTGAACTCTATGGATCAAGAATTTGACTTGTTCGTCAGACAGTTGTTTTGATAGAGTTGATTGTGAGAATAAAGGCATGATAGTTTCACCTGAGTGACCACCGATAACTGGTACAAAAGGCATTTGCATGGAGTTCTTTTGAGAAGGAATAACTTCCTTTAAGAAAGTCGAAGCTCTTACGATATCCAGTTTAGTGATACCGAAGATTCTCTTTTCAATATTGGTGCCTTGTACTTGGTTAGAGTATTTTTCCTTGATTCTGAACTCCATGACAGGGATCAAAGAGTTGACAGGGTTTGAGATAACTAGGACAAAGACTTTATTCAAGTCACAGTTTTCGATGATCGAGTCAGTTAACTGTGTGATGATCTTGGCGTTGATACTGAATAGATCGTCTCTGGTCATACCTGGTTTTCTTGGTACACCGGCAGGGATGATGATAAGGGAGCTGTTAGCTAGGCATTCGTTGACGCCACCGTTGACGGAGTCATTTGGAGAATGATTGGTGATTTGAATTGGGGTATCTACATGAGACAAATCGGCAGTGACACCGTCGATAGCGTCCTTGTTAACATCGAATAGAGCCAAATGGATACGCTTTGGGGAGTTTTCTTTGATTAGGTAGTGAATGTGAGTTCTAACCAGAAGCGATAGGGATTGACCGATACCACCAGCAGCACCTAAGATAGAGATTTTAATAATATCGTTTTGTGAGATTTCGGTTGATTCAACTAGATGAGGCATGTTAGAGTATGTTTTGTGTGTGTGTGTGTGTGTGTGTATAATATGTCTATTAACTTGGTGATAGGGAGAAGTAGGGGAATATCAAATAGTGATAATATAAATAATGCTCTGTGTAATGGGATTAGAATAATAAAAATGTCTAGTTTATATAGAGATTATGTCTCCTCTTTCCCGTAGTGAAATGAAATGTAGACAGTCTTGTAATATCTGAATCAGGTTGCAATATGCAGAGGAGTGGTCATCCATTCATCCGTGGGTCCAGTTCTCCATTGAAAATCTTCACTCTTGGCGACGGCGTTCGGTAGGATGGAAAACCCAATAAAACGGAACAAGCGAGATTGTTGTTACAGCGCACGGGGAACAGAACAGAACAGAACTGGACTGGACTGGACTGAAAGGAAACAACGAGACAGAGACAGAGAAAGAGACTCAGACACGGGGCAAAGGAAACGGAATTGCGACAGGAACTGGAATGTTATGCGAAGTGCGAAGTGCGAAGTGCGGAGTAGCATCCCGTAGCGTGGAGTGTCTGGGTGGAGTCCACTGGTTTCCCCTCCTCACGGAATCGCCGGACCTCCGAGTCCCCGGATCAACAAAGTACCAGCACAATCTCCGGTTTACCGAAAACGTGGTTGTTTTTATTAATCGGATTCTGTTCCCGGCGAGTTTGGGTTAGTTTTTTGTTTCGCTGGAGAGTCGAACCCGTGAAAATAAGTTGGTTGGTTGGCTGGCTGGTGGGATTTGGAATCCTCAGTTTTGCGATGCCTAGGAAAAATTTTTCAATTTAAGTTTAATTCACTATGTGCCTATGTAGAAACTAATTAACTAGTAATAACTGGTGGTCTCTTATTATACAAGCAATTACAACACAGCTTAGTATAAGCGCAAAAACATAAGGAATATACCCTCGTGAATCATAAACCATGTCGGAATCTCACGCTTCAAAGAAACAAAAGACAGTCGGGGATACCAGTGAGACTAGACTACAATGTGAATATGTCATTAAACGTAAAAATAGACGGTGTGGGATGACCAGGAAAAACAACAACCAATACTGTTCAGAGCATCTAAACCTCATTAAAAAGGAACAAGGCAGTGTAATTCATAAAAATAACATCTCAGAAAAGCAATTCTCTGACAGGAAAAGAATTCCTTGTCCCTTGGATTCAAACCATTCCGTCTGGGAAGATAGTCTCAAATCACATCTAACTAAATGTAACAAGTTTAAATTATCCCATATTAACGATAACAAACCATATTACTCGGAGAATATCAATTCTGGACCTATTCCAATAGAGAAACTGGACTACAGATTGTTTTTAAAGAATTCGTTGCAGCTATTACTCAGCATCCAAAATGATCCGCAGTCGTCTATAAATAAACTTAATATAAATTTACAATTTGCGAAAAATTCAGTAATGGAATCGACTAGACTGACGCAATTGAGCAACCAGAAACACGCAATTCAGCAATCTTCCCTGATACAAAATTTGATTGATGCAGGTACCATTCTAAGCTCGTCAACGGACAAACTATTCATAGAGTTTGGTTGTGGTAGAGCTGAATTCTCAAGGTATCTAAACCAAATTGTTTATGGCCTCGATGTATCACCACAACCTGACCAAAAAATCTCATACTTGCTAATCGATAGATCATCAAATAGAATGAAGTTTGATTCAAAGTTTAAATCAGACTCAATGGAAATTATTGCGAAGAGTAACAAATCAAAGGCCGATTTCAAGTTACCAACAATAACCCGTACAAAGATAGATATCAAGGACCTTAAGATTGATGAACTAATCGACGATACAACAAAGGATACCATCGCCATATCAAAGCACCTATGTGGTGTCGCCACTGACTTAACACTCAGATGCATTCATAATAGCCACAAACTAAACACATCCATAGATGCTTTGTGTATCGCAATGTGTTGTAGACATGTATGTAACGCAAGCGATTATATTAATCCATCATTCATCAAACAGCTAATGGAACAATACTCTGATAAAGACTCAACTCTCACATACAACCAATTCTTTTGCTGCCTTTCGAAGGTCTGTTCCTGGGCAACTAATGGTAGGAGAGATGACACCAAAGATACAGATATGGTAACTGTAATAGATAGTAATGATACAATCATATCGGAAATGACAGTCATAGAGAGAGAATCCCTGGGTCTACTAGCAAGAAAAATCATCGACACGGGAAGAGTCGAATGGGTCAAACAAAACTTAAATGAAAATGCAGAATTGATTAATTACGTTACAAACGATGTATCATTAGAAAATGTTGCTTTAATAATGAAAAATAACAACAAAAAGTAGGAAATAATTACATATGTATATATTGGAGTTTTCGTCCTTCCTAATTGAAATTAGTAAAATAACGATCTCTAAAATTTGTAGTCGATCTCTTCACACCATTATTTGTTGGTCCATTATATGATGGTCCTCTGTTGATATAAACCAGTAATCTTCTAGACCATTTGTTAAACTCTTGAACACAATCATACTTCAATTCTAGATTCGAATGCAATGGTATGATAGTCTCAACGTTTTCATCGTTTGCAGTAGGCATCCAAAATGCTAATCTACCATTTACAGGTAATCTTTCTGCAGAAAATTTCAATAAATCGTCTAGTAACAGATCCAAGGAGTACGGTTTCTTTGTTGGAATGTAATCTCTTCTTAAGAACGCTCTTTCCCCATCGATCTCAATATTCTCCTTACCAGCAAACTTTTCAGGATCTCTTGCACCTAATATTTTGATACTTTCTCTAATTCCATACGGTGGGTCACATAAAATTGTATCAATAGTTAAATTTTTTCTTAATGAATTATGTGTGAAATCCATAGTCATAACATCTAAAAATTTGTTAGTTTCCTTATAATATTTAAAATTACTGTTGATGTTTGTATTAGCGCCTTTACCCCTGATCATTCTCCCATCAATATCAGACCCGATCACCAGTGCACCAAAATGTCCACCGGCAGTTAAAAAGGACCCCGTACCGGCAAATGGATCATACATTAAAGACATCGGTTTCACCTGTGCAATGTTTGCACTTACTAATGACAGCTCAGCTTCAAAACTTGTGGTACCTTTGTATGGTCTTTTCTTTAAATCATACCTCTCCACAGCAGATCTGTTACTTCTTTGTACTAAACGACCAAAAAAGTATTGAATGGGTTCTGTCCCAGCAATGTTATCACTGATTGGTTCGTATTCTTCAATTATTGTATAGGTCTCGTCTGGAGTCTTCAAATTGATTTTCCCATTAAACTGTAAATATTTAAATGATTCAATTTGTTTAATCCTTAAACTCATTTCTTTCTTCTTCCCACCTCTATAGTTTTCAAATTCAAATTTAAAAGTATTATCCTTAAATTGTCCTAACCTGGCAGCAAAGTCAGGTTCGTTCTTGATAGATTCATGCAATTGATCCATTGTTAAGCCGTGGCCCCAGTACTCGTAGATACTTTTCGTTAATATCGATCTCTTAATCCAGTTACATGCCTGCTCATCGTTATCTAACTCTACAACAAAAAAAGGAGACTTTTCATCATACCCACTAAAATCTATATCGATGTTAAATAGATTTGCCAGAGATTCTAATTCAGCATAACGGAAATTTGTATGGACTTGAACCATATAAAGCAAATATTTTTTTTTACCAGTATCACTCATTGTGCACGGTCAACAGTTTTTTTTATTAGTCTACTCTTAATTTCTATTAATTATATGCAGAACCAGTACAACCAGCATCCCAACAACCATGCCTCTTTTGTCTTCTTCTTCTTCTCCTTCTCCTCCTTCTCTTATTTCTTTATTTTCATATCGATTCTGTTTACAAAAAAATTCGATGAGATGAAAAAGACAGAAAATTTTTCAAATAAACTAGCCCTAGGGCTAGAAACGTCCATTGTTAGGGTTTGTTAGAGTTTTCAATCGGCCTTTTTTTTAGAAAATTTCTTTTTCTCAGTTTTCTGAGTGGCAAAAAAACCTGGAAAAAAGTATAAAAGGAGAGCAAATCGGTGAAACGTTTCCATTTGAAACGAGGGGTCTACCGCTAGAGGCCACGAACCATATATAACGTCAATTGATCAATATACATTACACTACACTACACTAAACTCTATTAAGTGAGTAAACACAAAGAAGGTCATTCTATTCCAGTTATATATCATAGATTTCTAATATCCCACATTTGTCCAAAGGAGAAATCTTATACTGTAACATTCAGAATCAGTTTTAAACCATACCAGTATTGATATTGGAAAGTGTTAAATATATTTTTTCAATCTCTTATATTAAACAAAAAAATACCAATTTAGCATACAGCGCGCGTCTAATCAATATACTCTAATTTACCGTTTATATTTACAAAGTTTATTCTATATTTATATTTAATCATAGCATCTTCAAAGTAAGCATATTAAAAAAATACAAAAAATTGCATTATAATATAATTTAATTTTAATTATAATATAAATATTTTTCATCCATATAACAATTATATTACATATATTACATCATATACTAGTGATAATCGTAGTTAATTATATTGTTTAACAGTTTGCGTATAACTTCAATTCGGCAGGAATAAGCACATACACACATACACACTAAAAAATACTCAAATAAAAAAATGAACTCAGACGAAGAAGATTTTAACGACATCTATGGAGGTGATGAGAACACTAATACTAATATCGACAAGAAAGAAGAACAGACCGTGAATAATAATGTTGTAGCAGATAAGTCTCCTGAAGAAAACAAGGTAAGTGACAGCAATGCGGCTGGCTCGATCTCTCATTTAGATCAATTAGCTGCATTGCAGACTTTGTCTTCGAACTTGAATCAAAATTCAGAGAATAAGACTAGTGAAGGTAACAGCAACTCTAATAGCAATGCAGAAGCTGTTCCAGGTAATACCGAAACGGTCTCTGATACCAATAATAGAGATGCTAATAACAGTAATAACAATAATAGCTTGCCTGCAAATTTGCCTTGGGATCAATTACAACAAACCATGTCACAATTTCAACAAAATGACCAACAGTCATCCACCTCAAATGATCAAACTAATCAGAACGGAGAACAGGTCAAGGCAGACATCTCGAAGGATAATTGTAAAATGTTTGTTGGTGGTTTGAACTGGGAGACAACCGAAGATGGTTTAAGAAATTATTTCAATAAATACGGTCATGTTACAGAGCTGAGAATCATGAGGGACTCTGCTACCGGCAGATCAAGAGGTTTTGGCTTCCTAACCTTTGAAGATCCAAAAAGTGTCGATGAAGTAGTGAAGACTCAACACATCCTTGATGACAAAGTCATTGATCCAAAGAGATCTATTCCAAGAGAAGAGAAAGATAAAACAGGTAAAATTTTTGTTGGTGGTATCGGTGCTGACGTCAGACCAAAAGAATTTGAAGAATTTTTCTCTCAATATGGTACAATTATTAATTCTCAGTTGATGCTGGATAAAGATACTGGTAGATCAAGAGGTTTTGGGTTTGTTACTTATGATACGCCAGAGGCTGTCGATAGAGTTTGTCAGCATAAATATATTGAGTTTAAAGGAAAACAAATTGAAATTAAAAGAGCTGAGCCAAGACATCCTGGAAGAGATGATGATTCCGGCAGTAATAATAACCATAATAATAACGGTTCTAATGATGGCAATAATATGAATAATCAAAATCAAAATAGCATGTATCAAAATAACCCAATGATGAACGCTGGTGGTTTCAATCCAATGTTTAACCCACAAGCTATGACAGATTACTATCAGAAAATGCAAGAATATTATCAGCAAATGCAACAACAAACTGGTATTGATTATTCTCAAATGTACCAACAACAAATGCAGCAAATGGCGATGATGATGGGCGGTGGTTTCAATATGCCAGCTAACGGACAAATGCCACAGATGCCACAGGTATCAGACACTCATAATAATACTGCTAATAATATTGATAGTAACAATGAAAATAATGATGACAGCACGGCGGACAATAAGAATGGAGAAGGCAATGTTCAAACTATTGGCGGTGAAACACCGGAAGAGGTTACCAAGCCACAAAATGATAATAACACTGATAATAGTAGGAGTAATAGTAATCAAAATGATAATTCAAATAACGTTGAAATTAATTTGCCAAGAGGTCCAAGAGATCCGTCGTCTATACCACAACCTCGCCGTGGTGGTGGGGGATTCTCACATAATCGTGATCGTGATCGTGGACATCGCGGTGGCTATCGTGGTGGTAACCGTAATTATCGTGGAGATAATAACGGATATAGAGGGGGAAGTCGTCGCCGTGGTGGTGGTGGCGGCTTTAATAGGCGCGGTGGCAATGATAACAATAGCAACGGGTTCCATCCATATAATAGGTCATGAACGTAATTCTATAAGCCTTATGCTATTATAATAATATATTAATGTGTATATATTAAGTGCAACTCTAACATTAATCTGATGTGTATTATTTATTTACCATTATGTTTTTAAGTATGTAATAATTTTAATATGATATTTTAAGTTAATGCTATTTCTATTTACAAAATATGAATTTTTTTAAATTAACTGAAATTATTTAAATGATCTGGAGTATACCCTCTTGTATAAGCTGTTAAAATGGAATATATATGCAAAAAATGTTAAATAATGTATTCAACTAATATCCCCATGAGATATACCTAACTGAACAATTGCATAAACATTTAATACAGATAAAAAAATCCATACAATAACACCAGCAATGGTAGTAACCCAGTTATTAGCCATGTTAACTGTCTTAACGTTGCTGTCGTTTTCTGAGTGTTCAACATTTTCGTCTTGATCTGACTCACCTTCAAGTTCTTCATTCTCAATAACTTCACGAGTCTCTTCCTCAGGAGTATCAACAGTGATTTCAGTTTTCATAATTTTTTTGCTGCAGGTAAAATAAATTAATGGTGCAACTAAAAAGGGTAGCACAATAGATAATACCACTTGGGATGCATTCAATGCCTTTGATAATGCTTCCTTTCCAATGCAAATAGAAATAATTAAACATGGAATAATTGAGATACTTCTTGTAACTAAGCGTCTTTGCCAAGGTAATAATTTCCAATCTATATGACCTTCACTAACAATTTGGCCTGCCATCGTACATACAACACCAGCTGATTGACCACTCAATAACAGTGCTAACATAAATATTGTTCCTGCTGCAGGAGCCAAATTACGTGATAACAATTTATGAATAGCATATAGATCAGCGTCTTCAGCACCAGGAGTATTATATAATGTCGCACCAGCAACAATTAAAATTGAACAATTGACGAACAATGCCATGGTAAATAGTGTTACTCCCAATTCAATCATTGAATACTTCATACAATAATTGATGGAGCTCAATGTTGGCTTATAATTATGGTATCTATTTTCCATAATTTGCTCTTTTGTTAATATATGCTTTTTCTTTTCAGGGTACGTAGTTGTAATGGTATTATTATCTAAAGTATTTGAATTATCTTCTTCATTATCTTGTTCTAACTCTTCTTCATTATCTTGTTCTAGCTCTTCGTCGTCGTCTTTGATACGGTAATTGTTATGAGCAACATCGTATTCTAGAAGACGTGGCTGTACTAAAGCTGAACCTAGAAATAAAGAATGGGGCATAACTGTGGCACCAAGGATAGAAATTGCAGTATACATCCCATTATGCTGGAACATTTGAGAAGATGGTACAAACCCTCTAAATACATGCGCAACAGAGGTTGACTTTGGAATATAGGCCAACTCGATTGCAAAGCAGATACAGACCCCGACAACTAGAATAGCAACGCCAAATTCAAATAATCTAATGAATTTAACTGATGATGTTTCTGGTTTATAGCCAATCATTACAGCGAGGACATCAATAACTGTAATACAAACACCAGCTGGTAAGGGAACTTTGATTAAAATATTTAGCGCGATAGCAGTACCAATAACTTCTGCAACATCAGTTGCTATAATAGCACATTCTGCAAAGAAATACAAAGTATAATTCATCCATTTAGGTAGATGTGCTTTGCAGTTTCTTGAAAGATCCATACCTGTCACAGAACCTAACTTAATACAAAGACATTGCAAGAAAATTGCAATAAAGTTTGATAATAGAATAATGCATAGTAAGGAAAATTCATTTTTAGCACCGGCACTAACAGCAGTTGAATAATTACCTGGATCTATATATGCCACACTTACTAAAATTCCGGGACCAATAAATTTAAGGTATTTTTTAAATATTGACTTGAAGTTTTCGAGAATAGGTGTCCTTTCAACATTATTATCGGTAGTATAACCATTATCTATATTTGAAAGCTGAGAATCTAGAGTCTCGAATGTATGAACTTTAGTGACTACCTGATCGTCACCTTTTAAAGAATACGTATTCTGAGTGACCTTTAATTCTTCCTTACCAAATTCCCCCATCACTTCACTTTGTTAGGTATTAATTTAATTATGTGGATTTGGGTTCTGAATATACCAACTCTATAAAGAGAGAATGGTTGGAAAAAATCAGTAATATTTCCAGTGCTTCTATAGTTCACTTCAAGTTATATATATATATATTTAAACTTACAACGTAGTTGTCATCTTCGAGGTTTACTGCACCTTCTATTTTTGTCCTAGTTTTCGTGTTCCATCCAGCCTTACTTCACTGCATCCGATATTTGGCCCTTCATTAGAAAAACAATGAGCAACCAAGTGAGGAGACAATTAACAATTAATATTTAGTCATTTGATCGTTTAGAGGAAAATAGAAGTATATAATATTAAATTGAATTAAACTAAAAATGGTTGTTATCTTAAATGCCTAAAATCGATATTATTTGTATTTATTTAACAATATATATAGATGAATTAGAAAAACAAATAAAAATTCTACAAAAACTTATTAAACTTTGAAATGTATTAAAAACATAATAAATCGAGATTAAATAATTTATTCGTCTTCTTCTAAAGTTTGAGCGGCAATACGATCTAAATCTCTTTGACCATTCTCAGAGATTCTTCTACCACCCTTTGGAGAAATTTCAACAACACCGATCTTTTCTAAAGCTTGTAAGACTCTTCTGTTAACAGAACCGGAAGCATCAGCATGGTGAGATGGTCTGGCACCTCTAGATTTAGCGTTACCGTATAATTTGTTTAATTTACCAACACCAACGTTTTTTCTTAAGTAGATGTGTCTGGCAGCAGAGGCAGCACGTTTGTAGAACCAACCTTCAGCATCTTGTGGTGGCATTTCGTTACCAGCAGAGGTCTTGACAATGTCAACGTAACCTGGGACTTCTAATTTACCTTGTCTTTGTAAAAAAGAAGCATAAGCGTTAATGAATTCTTGAGCAGCAACGTCTCTGTATTAATTTTGCCAAAATAAAGTAATTATTTTGTATATTTGTTAGTAATTGAGCATATTTATAATATTCAAGCTTGATTAAGTTTCTTTTTCAAAATGAAACAACTGGATTAATATTTGAGTATGAATTAAAAGTAATTGTATTTTTATATGATAGATTATAATGCATTAATTGTTGCAGGTGTTGCAGATACAGGTGTATCGTTACTGTATTCTGTTTATCTATATATTTCAATGTTCCACAAAATTGGAATTGCGTGATACACCTTTACACAAGAAAGGTCACTACTAATCTTTTCATTAACTAATTATAGGCACATATATGTTTCTCTTGCTATACTTGTAGCATTTCAATCACTTGTTTTGGCAGATTTTTCACTTTCAATAGTCGCACAATCTAATTTGTCTTTGCTTACACGTATTTATCAACGTTACATTTTCATATGGAATACTATCTCTAACATTTAAATATCACTCGTTGTCCTCAATACAGATTTTCATACTCAATATATATATATATCAAAATTGTTCAATATGACCTTCTAACTCTTCTTGTTTTATTCAATCACATACCTAACGGAAACACCTGGCATTTTTATTATATAGTTATTTCTCTCTTTTTTCTACGAATACTAAAATGCTTAAATAAATTTGGCTAACTACAACTATAAGCTTCAAGATATAACGGTTTAGTGAATCTTTTTTACCTATATCTTTGGTTATTCCATATTCACTGCACAAGAGACACAGAAACAAGCTGGGAACCACACGTCTTACAATGTGTATGTGCTCATGCTCTGTTACTCTCCCTCCACCTATTCGATCAATCAATCGATCGATTTTGCTCTTTCATCCATCAATTCATTCGGTGCCATACAAAAATTCTATTCGTAATAATGAAATTTTCAGTGAATTTCACTGTGCGATTTCTTTATTGCAAGTAATTTATTGGAAAATAATATGAGAATTAACTCAAAAATAAAATAGTAAATGTGTGTGGTGTCAAGCTGTTTAATAATGTACAGGTGTTGGAGAATTACAGTCAAAATAAAGACTTAATTAATCTGAAGAATAGACACTATGTGAAGAATTGAAATAATAAGATATTATTTGTTATTTTATTAGAATGACAAAATGTAAAGGAAAGCTAAATATAAAAAGTATATATACTTATATAATAAAATTAAATTTGAAAATTTAATTAGCTCCTTATACCTTGAAACCCTTAGATCTACGTTTACCTCTAGCTCTTTCGAACTTTCTACCGGTAGACAAGATTCTTGGAGCCTTACGTTTGTGTGGACCCATACCGAAATGTCTAACAGCTTCTCTGGAGTTTCTTGGACCTCTTAAGATTAAGGTGTTTTGACCCTTTGGAGCTCTGACAGCTAATTGATCTAAAGTGATACATTCACCACCAGCCTTAACAATTCTAGCTCTGGCACTAGCAGTAAATCTTAAAGCAGCGACGGTGGTCTTTGGTAATTCAAAGACTCTGGCGTCATCAGTAACGGTACCAACAACAACAATAGTTTTGTTAGCAGCACCTTCTTGCTTCAAAGCTCTAGCAATTCTAGAGATAGAAACTGGTGGTCTGTTAATCTTGGATAAGAATAAAGATTTTAAGACAACCTTGTTGAATGGAGCATCAGTACGACCTAATTAAAAAAATAAAATATTAAAAAATATAAATTTGTTAGTAAATTTTTCATAAGAATTTATTTCGCAATGTAAAAAAGATTCTGCTCATATAATGTATTAGCACATATGAACTTAGCGTGTACTATGATTTAATTGCCGCACATAACAACATATGATATGATATTATCATTTGTATTTACATTCGCAGGATTTCTCTTATGTGTTCTATATCGATTATAATTTAGTCATATTTGGCCTTCTTTCAATTATTCATGGCTAGGCTGAATCTTCTCTTTAACGGAACAAACAATTTAAATTATTATTGGATTAACATACGAGCTAAGAAAGCATATAATTTGACTAATAGCTTTAAGTAAACATTGTCAGACTTTGGAGCGGTTCTGTGACCAGATCTCTTGTGTTGCTTGGTTGTGTGATCAATACCCATTTTGAATCTCTAGTTTTCTTACGTCTTGATCTTTAAATGAATATATATACTACTAATTGTATTTAATATATCTAGTACATATATTAATATAATTGATATATGGATAGAAGCTAGATGCCTCCTCCCTAGTCAGCTATTCCATCCATAATAGTAACATGGTATTTTCCTACGCTCTCTTACTATTCCTCCCATGGGCAAATCCATCTAGCACTCACAGTATAAAAGTTTCAATGCTGCTCGTGTTGCGTACCTCAAATGAGACGAAAAATAAAAATATATTATTCCTGTAAAAAATAAAAAAACTGAGAAAAAATAGAAGTAACACCCATAACGTTCGGAGTAAGATTAAAACAAATTACATCTAAACACCGCACTTTAAACATTAAGCGCAGTCAAATATATTTTTTTCAAAACACCGGGTGGACGGGTAATACTATTTAGGGGTACACTATAAGTCATAAGACTCGCCGGGTTGTCAGTGGCAAAAATAATTTGATATAAATACAAGATCAATTCTCCTTCTGGAATGTGTTTTATGTTTTTCTAATTATCTAGTTTTTATTAAGACCCTCAAAATAACTGTATAAAAACCAATGAAATTGTCACATGTTATTGCTTATGGTTAATAACGGTAATGATGGATTAGTGGAAAATTAATGTAATATTTATGACATTTTAAAAATGAGGGAGAGGTTTTAGTCGGTATACTTCTATTTAAACATATTGATTTTTGTGGAGATGAAATATCTTTTCTTCCTTGAGAGGAAACAAAGATTGCAATCACTACAGGAAGAAATATTATTTATCTAAGTAAGGAGTCCGACACTACTTTGTCATATATCAAAGTGTGCGATAATGCATTTCCTCTTCCTGGGACATTGGTAGATTAAAACATTTTGCCATTTCTTTTGAACACTGTTAAATAGATGGTGAGTTGGTTGGTTTGGTTATATACTAACGATTGTGGTGCTTTGCATTGTAATGCATCAGTTCCTTGAGGATGGTGTCGATTTTTTTGAATTTATGATATTGAAAATTATTCAGTTTAGTACGTTAGTTGACGTATGTGTCCATATAATATCTTATCCTTTCTTTTTAGATTTTTAGAACGTGTTGCTTCCGAACGTTGTTTGAGACCCAAATTATGATGCCCCCTTATGCGTGCCCCTTATATTAAAACATATTCACATTTGGTGAAGACGATCTTGGTGATAAAAACATTTGATAATTTAATGTGACCTCCCCTGGTAACTTCTTTATTAGAAATATCCCTTAGTACTTGGAATTTGGTGCATTCCATATTTTTTCTTTCTTTTTAAATTTTACTAACTCAAGATGACTTCTCTGAATGATTGAGTTGTGGATGATCCCTTGGTATTGAATAAATGACAATAAAATAGTATCGTATAACTGTAAACTGATACAAGTATAAAATAACAATAAATTCCTTAAATGAATAATTTGATATTAAATGGATTCAAAAAATTGACTGGTTCAAGTTAGATAGGTATACAAGATATTAATTATTAACTAGGTATATATGTCGAATATGTAATTCCTTATTTACGCATATACATACAAACTCAATAGAATAAAACATCGTGTCCCAAACAAATCAGAATATTGATATTTAATATAATTTAATATAATTTAATTTAATTTAGTGTAGCATTATTTTAGAATTTCTTCCATTTGAACCCAACTGCAAAGCATCTTGAAATGAAGTAGCAAAGGCTTCCTAATGCCATAATAACAGAATTGAATATGATAAAATTATTATAATTGTGCAAAGTACCTTTGCCAATAATGGCACCACCAATTGGTAAGACTGGGATTGTCAAAAGTGCCTCCAAGAAATAAACGGTAGAATAACGTTTCCCAAAATCATGAGTTCTTGAAATTTGTCCTACACAAACGGGTGTCAACGATAAAATTGAACCTGTGGAAAACCCATATAAACAAACATAAGCCCATAATGCGTTAACATTCGTACCAAATGGCAACCAGATAACAAAATTAAAAAATACAGCCATTGATACAGTAATAACTGTGACGTTGAATCCGCCAAGATATCTATCAGCGATATAGCCTGGAATGTATCGCCCCAGAATTCCCATAGCATTTGTGGCAGTAATTAAATTATAAGATACAGATTCGGAGTTTCCTACCATTAAAGAATATGAGGAGACATAAGTGGCTAATGCAGTCAATGCACTTTCTGCCAAGGAAGCACCTAAAGCGACAAATAAAAATTTTCCCTCTAGGAAGTACCTCCAGTTGAATGACGATTGTAAATACCATCTGACGGTTTCCCACTTCGAATTGAATTGTTTCACTATGGGCCTTTCCCTTTCCCTGATTAATAAGGATGATATAACGAGACAAACCAATGCAATTAGAGCGAAGATTCTTATAGCCCACTTAAATCCAACTTCTTTATAAAGTTTCCTTAAAATTGGTGCAATAATCATACCCCCGATGGAACCACCAGTAGTGGCTACACTTGTAGCAATAGCTCTTCTGTTATAAAACCATGTCGCAATAACACTAACCAGTGGTGTCATTAATATACCCGATCCTAGACCATTCACGACGGAAAATGCTAGGATAAATTGCCACACCTCTTGACAATCACCTAATGCGACCATTCCACCTACATAAAAGGTAGTTCCGACAAGCATAGGAACTTTTGGACCATTCCGATCAAAATATCCACCAGCTAAGACATTACTTAAAAATGTGACACCTAGGAACAGGGAAAAGATCCACGACACAGTTGATGATTTCACTCCAGCTAATTGGTTCTTAGATACATATGATTCGACAGCACCAAGAGAGTTGATCATACCAAATACAGGAATAAGACCCATGAATGACCCAAGCACTACTAACCATGCTTCTTTACCTCCGTCTGGGAAATCCGAGGCGTCATCCTCCAAGGCCTCCTTTTCATCTAGGAGTAAAGTAGTCGAAGTTGGTACTATTTCTACTTGACTTAATATAGGATCATCTCCACCTTTCTTAGATGTGATGATCTGGTGGTTTGGTTGTATTGATTGAGGCTCAAACCCTGAGGACGACGTTGGAGGTTGTTCAGGTGATGCCATAACAGCATCCCTTAGGACAGAATCGTGTAGGCTGTTTAGTTCGATATCTGGGGTATTGAAACTGATTGCATTTGAGGTACGTTCTTTCTTTTTTGATAAATAATCATTTGCTAGGAAGACTTTTGCAGGTCTAGTCAAGAAATTCAAAGGTAGCATATACTGAATAAGTTGGCTTCGTTTGGTTGTTTTAAATTCAATACTTTTATATTACTGAAAAACATACAATAAGTAGGGGTCGCCAAGAAATGCTGTATATGGATATGATGTGTTTTTGGAATAGATAAAGGTATTTATACTAATATATTCATGCATGAAAAATTAGCCAAGTATATTAGCTCAAAAATGATAGAGAACTCAAAACTGATGGGTCAATTAAGCTTCTAGAGCCTTGCGTTGAAACTCCATCCGTGCAATGTAGACAAGTCGCAACGGCATACCACAGAAATGGGGTAAATCTGCAGTTAGAATGTAAACATTGTCTTATCTCTCAATCAATGGTTGACAATTTCAGAAGCTCAAGGAAGTTTGCTATCAAGATTCCGTGCGTGGATAGAGAGTCAGGCAGTTCAGCCGGACATTGAAAAAAATTGAATTAAAGGGGACGATGGAATGAACAGCAAAAGAGGAGCAAAAGAGGAGGCATGATTGGTCAAAGAGAGTCAGGATAAATGGGGTGCGAGTTTTAGTATGGTGTTTTAGATTATAGAACGTCTAAGGTAATGAAAAGTCTTGGGTATATATGTAAACAAAGTGTTCTCTGGGATACAGCATTTATATGGCATCTTGATCGGTTTATTGCGTTTGTTAGCACAACAAAGAGCTTCGGAAGTAAACAGAGTGAGGAAGAGTTTGAGTAAAACAAGATTTAACAAACACTTGAAAGGTAAACGATGTAAATACGTAGTAGCAAAAGTAAATATGTGTATATATGTGTATGACAATAAGCAAAAGTAATTGATTGATAAGATATGTCTGAAAGTGACAATTCTGATACTAATTATGGCGATTTTATGCTTTCTGAGGATGAGGATATGCTAAGTGCAAGCGAGTTGGAATTCGAAAGTGAGGATGGTATGGAATTTGAAGAAGCGGAAGATCTGGAACTGGGTGCAACAATGCTTGATATTGTGAAATCTGGTAGTGGTGAGGCAGTTAATGACGTAGCTTACGATGCTATCTTTCAGGCAGGTTTGTTGTATTTGGATGATAGAAAATTTGAATTGGCAAGAACACAATTTTTACAGATTGTTGAGACCAAACCTCATGATATTGCAATTATTGTACAAATATTAAAGGTCTGGTCATTGCAATTACAATCTCATGGAGATAATGACAAATTTCTCCCGTGTATAGAGCAGGATATCAATTTGGTATTGTCAAAATTATTAAAAGACGATAATGATGAAAGTGAGCATGAATTAGTCAAATCGTTCAATGATTTCTTCTTTGGAAACAGCATATATGAGAACTTTTTTTTCCTTTTCAGTTTAGATGAAGTAGATAGTAAAATGAACGATGTTAAGAGCGTAATCTTACAAAAGATAGAATTTTATTCTAAGTTGTTGATAAAATTTGAGTGGGTATCCCATGTTCCCGCAAATGGTAATATTATTATCCAACATATACAGAATTTATTATCGTTCAAGAAAATATATTTGAATACCTGGCTAGTGTGTATTAACTACAATTCCCGTCGGGATAAAAGGACACTTGTTGAGTTATTGGCCCCTTTACAAGAATCAATATGTAGGGACTATGAAGACTATATTAAAGCTAAACAAACAACGGTTCTACCACTTCTAATTGATAAGTTAAAATTGGTTTTGCAATATTGTATATTCAATTACCTTCGTAATGGCAAGATTTACTCAGAAATCTTGCTATCCATTTTTGAAAAAGATATACTTTTTTTACAGACATTGGCTAACGAGTCACTGGCACTTCAACAGGACTCTACCTTAACCTTATTACTGCATTTCTCCTTAGCACTTACTTATTTACCGACCAGTAGTAATGATGAAAATTATAATGAGAGTGAACATAGTAATAGTAACAATTCTGCTGTCTTGACTGACTATTTCGATCGAATAAATGAGTGTCGTAGTGAAATTCTTAAGGCATTGAAAACATTAGATGAAATAGGGTACTATCAACATAACCAATCTGATTTCGAACTTCAAAATTTTCATAAATTAATCCTGCTGATATTTATTCTTACCAGCATGATATTAATAAAAGTGCATAAGAATAAGATTAATCCATTTAATTTTGAGCAAGTAAAGATTGTTCAGCAAAATAGTTACATCCAGTTACTGAAACGTATATATGAGGATTTCATGGAACTGAAATTGAAACAGCTTTACACTGATATTGAATTAGTAGGTGGTGGGTTGATATCAGTCATGGGGAGTTTGGTTGCAAGCATCTTTAGTCTAGGGCAAAGTATTAAATTATGGACAAGAATTGCGCCTTATTATAGCTGCATATCCATTGACGATTTAAGATATATGCTAATATACAGTCCCTCGATAGGGGTCACAAGAGATAATGTGCTTACGATTTTGATGAAATCGATAATGAAGGACAAGGCAGATACGTATTTTAAGATCGATTTAACTACGGATTTGGTTTGGTTTGGTGAGGAGTACAGGGTACCCTTATCAATATATCCCAAAGAGTATTTTAAATTGAGCATGGACGAAGAAAGTGATAATGTTAATGATAATGAGGTAGGGAGTACTAGGGATTATGAGTATGCTAGTGATGTTTGTATATTTGATACACCTCAGAGAATCGGAGTAACAGATGTTAATTTATTCTTTGACGGTTTGAAGAGGATGAGAGACCTAGAAAAAATAGAAACGGTTGCAAGGTTTAACGGATCACAACATGGTGATTACAACCAAACATGTAAGAGTGGCCAAGAACAGGAACAAGAACAAACGAGGAAAAACCAACAACTTGACTATCGTTATGACCACCGTTATGACAAATATATCGAACTGATCAATTTGACAAAACAAAATGTTTCAAAACACAAAATCTGTTTTTCTGACGACGCGAAATCGACAACGCGAAATTAAACTGAGTGAGTACACGAAATTTTGGAACACCAAAAAATAAAATAAAACACGAAATTTATATGGGGGGGATGAAGAGTGGAGACAAATAGTTTACTAGTAATCACCTTGGCATGGGGGCACAATGGGCTAGTGCATGGGCCAGATACATATTATGAGCACACGATTTAGTTTAGTTTAGTTTTGGAAAGCCTGGGATCATGAATGCGATTTGGTATTTCCCTTAATGGTATGTCCTTTAACGGGTTCTGATTCATTGCATGGCATAATGCGTAACACGAAATCCTTTAGTTACTAAAGACTATATCCACATTTATGATTTTCATTATTTATTATATACTAATAGCATTAGACTCTTGGGATACATAAGGAATAAAAAAAGTATATAAACTAGCAACAATTTCTAATTAAAACCAATGTCTTTTGTATTCCCTCTCCTTTTTATTAATTATTACACTTATACCCATATATAATCATAGAATCATATATTCATATCATACTAAAAGATCCAACTTCTTTACTTTCCTTAATTAACAATCTTTATTTGCCAAAATAATAGTCCATTCCTTTTTCCAGCAATATTTAAACAAACAAATTTAAAAATGAAATTCTCTACTCTACCTTTAATCTCTTTTACTGCCGCTGCTGTTTCCGCTGCCACTGACGCTTCTAGTGACTCTGATATTACATATGTCGATATCACTACTACCCCTCTGGTTACAAAATCAGTAGTTTCAACAGTTAAGACAACATCTACGCCATTTACAACTACTACCCTTCCAGTGTCTTCTACTGCCAATTCAACTACTGGTTTTGCTACTATTCAACGTCAAAACACATCTTCATTAGCTGAAGTCTCAAGCACATCTTATGTTGTAATTGAACATCTAGGTGCTGCTAATGTACAAGGGCCTGCTGGTGTCGGTGCCATGCTTGGTGCTCTTGCTATCGCTTTAATATAATAAGCTTATTTTCAAGATTAGCATCATTTATAGGCGTGCCCTTTTACTTATAGTGACATACCTCAACACAGACATTCGAATAAAAGACAAGTTATGCAGTTGCAGTTGCTTTTGGTCGTGGCTAATCCTGATATATCGATTAGTCTACGACAATTTTTTTAAAACTTATTACTCACCCATGAGGCCTCAATTTGTTTCTCATTTTTTACATATATACCAAATTTATCTTTATACTATATACTCAATAATTTGTTTAATATCATAATTTCAATATCATTTACAGTACTTCTTTCTATAATTAATCACTATCATTATCTAAATTGAATATTAAAATCGTTGTGTTTTGTTTTTTTTAACAGTTTCATTATGATAAGAAAAATTCAATATTCAATTGTGAAGAATAGTAGATAGTGGAAATATAAATATTATATCAATTTAAATCAAGGGGTAAAACGAGGTTTAGTGAGTCTATGAAAAAATGGAGGAAATTGGCAATGATCCAGAGTCTAGTGGCAATCTAAATCACCGTATCACAGATTTAGAAAGACGGATTGTAATATTTGAAGAACTATTCCATGCTTTTAGCAGCAGGTTAGACCAACATTTTGAGAAATATGATAATATAATTAATTCACAACAACAGCAAATAATTGAACTGAATTCTGTAGTGGGTACACTGGTTAATGACCAAGTGCGATATGCAGAAATAATGAAAGAAAAACTATCAACTACATTGCATGGAATATCGGCGACCTCCTCGACCATATCATCGTCATTTGGAAGATCAAACTCTAATCACACTAATGAGCCAAATATTAATATAGAAGTATTCGATGATATGTTACAAAACGAAAAAATTATTAGTGCAGGCTCAAATACAACCATCAACAAAACAAGCCTTCATCCAATCAAAAAATCTACATTTATACATAGTAGAACTGGTCATGACACTTCTGCAATACCTAATGCTGCTACTACCACAACAAGGTCTTCATCAGCAAATGATAATCCAATTGAAACTGGTTTCCCAACTTCAATAATACAATATCCTATCGAGAAGCAAGGAAGGTCGAGGTCGCTAGAAGAACCTCATAAACACAATGCAGATGATGGTGGGGATAACCATGAATTATACAAATCAGAGCATGGAATATTGCATGATCAACCAGGTAAGTTTCCTGATCCTTACGAAGATGCAAATCCATCGGCAGAGGCATATATGCCTGTAACTAAGATAAGAAAATTTAACCAGAGTTTTAAATTCTTGAAATCTCCACAGTCTGTGCTAGAAGTATGGAAAGAATATACGGAGGGTATCGAAGGTCAACCATCTATCAAGGAGATGGAAACGCTCTACCAGGCTACTTGGAGACGTGACTCGGCTACTAATAAAAGATACTCAAGGCGTAAGCCACTGTATAAAGCTATTGAGGTTGGTTTAGCCAGAGGCTATACATTAGATTATATCATTGAATTGTTAGAAAATGCACGGTTTGTAGATGAGACGAGGGAAAACAAACAGCCCATCGGATGGCTCTGCCATTCGACTAATATACCAGATTTGCTCAAGTAATTATATTGCCTTATCATTATCATCATCATCATCATCAACGTTATCGCATTTTCTCTCCGCTAAAACGCATCGCAAAATAAAGCGAAAACGCAAAACAATTTAAGCAGAAATTTTTCATCGAATTCATTTAAGTTATCAATGGACAAATATAGGCAACATCAATTAACAGCTACACGAATATCGACTAGTATAAATAAGAGAATATTCTCTTATTTAAGAATATCAGCAGACTAGCAATTATGACTCCACAATCGGAAGAATTAACGAATCCTGTAATAGAATTAACAGAACTATCCGCAGACACCATACTCTTGAAACAAAATGAAATTGACAATGAAGATGATTTTGTTCCATTAGGCGATACAGACGAGGAATCCAGTAAAGCTCCTACTACAGCGGAAATTGTTGAAGATTCTAAAGAAGATGCCGAAGGATTCGATGACTATGATGGCCATTACGATAATCCAACAGAATCAGCATCAGAAGAACCTGCTCCGTTACCACATCTAGCAGTTGCAAATGAATTATCCAACAACGAAGATTTTATTGGGTTTTCTTCAAGTTCAGAAGATGAAAAGGAAAAGAATGGTGAAATTTTATCACAAACAATATCAAACGAAATAGAAAGAGAAAAGGGAACAGAGGTAGGGACAGGAAATACTACTGCCACCGATTTTCCGTGGATTATAAACCATGACCATTCGAAACAAAGAGAAATAGCAGATTGGCTTACATTAGAAATGAAGGACTTCGTTTCATATATCTCCCCAAATCGTACAGAAATTGAAGCTCGAAATGTCACAATCGGAAAAATACGTACAGCCGTTAAAACTCTTTGGCCAGATTCAGACCTTCATGTATTTGGGTCCTATGCTACGGATTTGTATTTACCTGGTTCAGATATTGATTGTGTAGTAAATAGTAAAGTACACCTTAAGGATAATAGGAATTCATTATATCAATTAGCCAATTACTTGAGCAAACAAAACTTAGCCATAGATGTAGAAGTGGTATCAACAGCACGTGTGCCGATCATAAAGTTTGTTGAACCGGAATCAAAAATTCATATTGATGTTTCTTTTGAGAGAACCAACGGTTTAGAAGCAGCTAAACTAATTAGAAATTGGTTGCAACAAACACCAGGCTTAAGAGACTTGGTATTGATTGTGAAACAATTCTTGCATTCGAGAAAATTAAACAACGTTCATACAGGTGGACTTGGTGGGTTTAGTATTATATGTCTAGCTTATGTGTTTTTGCATATGCATCCCAGGGTTATCACTAATGAAATTGATCCAAGAGAAAACTTGGGAGTATTGTTAATAGATTTCTTCGAGTTATATGGGAAGAATTTTGGTTATGATGATGTAGCCATTAGTGTATTGGATGGAATACCCTCATACCTTCCAAAATCAAGTTGGAAAGAGATTCATCCAATTAGAAATCCATTTTCGCTGGCAATTCAAGATCCTGGGGACGCGACAAATAATATTAGTAGAGGTTCGTTTAATATTAGAGATATTAAGAAAGCATTTGCTGGGGCATTTGACCTTTTGACTAATAGATGTTTTGAATTAGATATGGCTACTTTTAAGGATAGAATTGGCAAGAGTATTTTAGGTAATGTTATTAAATATAGAGGTAAAAAGAGAGATTTTAAGGATGAGAGAAAATTAGTTATTAATAAAGCAATTATTGAAAATGAAGAATTCCATAAGAAACGGAGTAGAATTGTTCATAATGAAGATAAAGATGACTCTTCGACTGTCTTTATAGATGATAATGATAACACAGATATCGAAGAAGAAACGGATATGTACAATATTGAGCAACCAGCCCTAAAAAAACAGAAACCTAATAGCAATGGTAAGAATAGTACAGACGCCAAGAGGGAAAAAAATAAAAAGAGAAAGAATAAGAAATCTAAAAAGAATAACAAAAATAAAGGAAGTACTACCAAGAACGAGAATCGTGTTGTAATTGGTGATGATGATAATGAAGATAGCTACAACCCATTGGCAAGGTAAATAGGCCATACGTAAATGAATATTGGCATACTGATGATGGACATCCTACTATCGTACATTAGTTTGAGATTGATGCTGTTGGTTCATTGTGGAGATTTAATTAATGGCGCACAGCATAGAAACATACATTTCTATTTAGGGTCAACGCAAAAAATTATCAGATAATCGAAATGATTACACTTGTAATATTAATAAACTGCTGAGCAAAGGGTTTATTTTTGTGAACCCTTAAACTACTAAATTAGCATGTAATATGTTCATTTATGTAGGATGATGATGGTATATATATATATAACTATATAAATGGTCCAATATATTTAAAACAGCTTTCGACTTTTCTTCTTCTCGCTATTAAATTTTTTCTGTTTCAGTCGATTTTCTTTACTTATTATTTTAATCTGATTCCATTTTCTTAAGGTGCCCTTATCAGTTTCTTTTGCAAAATGGCAGGAATCTATGATTTCTTTTACCAATTTGTTAAAACATAGTTGTCTATTTTGCTCTCTTGACCTTGATTGATCTGATTGTATAACTAAGGAGTCACTGACCTTCGCATAGTATCTAAAATTATTTTTAATTAATTGGCTCCTAATTGCTTCTGGAAACAAAGAACACTTTGAAAAATTTTGTAATGTTAATGTGCATTTTGAATTTACCTTATTAACATTTTGACCTCCAGGTCCACTAGATCTATCATATCTAATTAAAAAATGTCGCTGTGGTAATGAAGCAACAGATAATTTTTCAATCCATGCCTTGGCCAATTCAATACTTTCTCCACCCACACTTTTCGATATTGATTGTAATACTCTAATGCTATTGTGCATCTTTCTTCTATTTCATCAGTTTCTTCTTTTACTTTAAACCCAATACGTTTATCTAAAGTACAAGTTCTTGCCATTCTTCAATTTCCTGGAATGGCGATATCGATGATCTACGCACACAAAAAATTCAAAAATTCATAAGATTGACTACTTGTGTTACATTACTTAGCTTTGAAACATTATCGATATTTTACAACAAAAAGGCAAGGACTTTTAGAATTTAGAATTAAATATCTACTATAACATTTATAAATTAAGAATATCTATTGCATAGTAGTCTTGATAGGTTTTGGTGTTGGTAATATATACATTAAAACATTCTTTTTACGACAACAAACAAAAAAAGTAAAAATTAAAAATTCCTTTTACAATTCAGCATATAAAATAGAGAAAATAGTCATTATTGGATGGATCAAAGGGTATAAATAGGTATTGAAAGCTATTACAAATTAAACAGTATGAAAGATAATCCGCAACAAGAGTTCACAAAAATTGCAACTGCAAATCCACTCTTAAAAGCATTTAAACGTGACGAGCATATAGCTATGTTTTCCACTCCAGATTTAAAATCCACTTCCCAAGATACAACCTGTACATTAGGAATGATACCATTGACAGATGAAGAGGCCAATATAAATTTGAATATTATTGATTTTTATAACGAATCGGAGAGTGGTGACAACGATATGGCTTCAGATGATACGGCCCAAAGAGAAGCTATGGTACTCAAAAGTGACCCTATTCGTTTTGATAGATATGGTTTTAGGAAACAAACTAATTTTATTACTGAGAAAGAGTATGATGAGTGGTGGGATGAATATTCTAGGTATTGTCTAAAAAGAAAGATAAAATGGGAAAGTTATTTGGAACAATGTGGATTACCTTTGGATAATGACTCGCCCAAGAAGTATCCTTCAAACTGTGAAAAATTAAAAAGATATATAAGGAAAGGTATACCTGCCGAATGGAGGGGAAATGCTTGGTGGTATTTTGCAAGAGGTGATGAAAAACTAAGTAAGAATAAAGGAGTATACGATAAACTTCTTTTGATGATCCAAGAGAATAGTAAGAAAGCTAAAACTACACATAAAAATGGTAATGATGATTTTGAGATGATTGAAAGAGATTTAAGTCGAACATTCCCAGATAATATACATTTTCATAAGGAATCGTTCCAGAAAGAAGAGCCCATAATGATAAAATCATTAAGAAGGGTATTACTTGCATTTTCCATATATGATCCAAAAATTGGTTACTGTCAATCAATGAATTTTATTGCTGGTTTACTTCTGCTCTTCATGGATGAAGAAAAGGCATTTTGGATGTTAGTAATAATTACAAAGGTATATTTGCCTGGTGTTCATTCTGTGAATCTAGAAGGTGTCAACATTGATCAAGGTGTATTAATGCTATGTATCAAAGAATATTTGCCAGAAATTTGGGAGCAAATTGAATTATCATTCTCAACAAATAATAAGAACGATTCATTTATGAATATTAATGACAATAAGGATAATGATGCAACGTTAAAGAATTATATTAATAAAGATGAGTTTCTGTATAAATTACCTCCTATTACACTATCTACAGCAAGTTGGTTTATGAGTTGCTTCATTGGTGCAGTTCCTATTGAAACTACATTAAGAATATGGGATTGTTTATTCTATGAGAAATCACATTTCCTTTTCAAAACTTCTTTAGCTATCTTGAAATTAAATGAAGATGAATTGTTGGATAAGCAAAATCAACCACAAATATCTTTTCTTTCGTCATTTCACTCCAACAATGGATCGACTAGTTCACTCTCAAAAAAGAAGAAGAATCGTGCTTCTGTTCATAAGCAACTGGTTCAAGAGGACTACGATATAAGGATGTTTCAGGTGATTCAAACTTGCCCAAAAAAGTTGCTGAATCCTAGTGATTTATTTGACAGAATTTTATTAAAAAAGAAGATACCGTTGAACAGATTAACACAGGAAGAAGTTGATCTCCAAAGAAAATATGTCACGAAGCAACGAGCCAAATTCAAACATTTTAATGACGTTTTACGTAATTCTCCAAACTTAAATAAATCAACTACCAAATTCCCTGTACATGTTGATAGAAGAACTAATGATAAAAAGGGAAGTCCAGATCTCTATAACAAAGAACTATCCATTAGTAATGAGTTGATTGATGAAACTCTATCATCAGAAGTTAATGATTTTAGAAAATCTGGTTTTAACAGTGTCAATTGGAATAATAGCATAAAGGCAAAGGTCAAGCAAATGAGACAAAAAAAGTGATTTTATTATAGAATAGATATATTTTGCATATGCATGTTGAAGGTAATTAATAAAGTATATTTGTATATACTTGTCGATATATATATATATATATATATATAAGAATTCAAATAAATAAATTATTTTCAATATTTAATTTTATTCAGTTAATTTCCAACCTCTCTTTAATCTCTCAAGAGCTACGGTTGCTTGATTATTATTGCTTGCTTTTTGTTTCAATATTTTTTCAATATCTTCCCAAGGAATAACAAGTTCTTGGATATTTGAAATAGTTTCAGTTTCAGGGATGTCGTCGCCCTCGACAATTTCAGGTTCTTCTGTTGGTTTTGAAATCATCACAGTAACGGTTGATTCATTAGCGTTCAGTTCTAATAGCAAACTGTTATCATGTAAAACTTTCCCTTTTAGCAGTAATTTCAGCTGACCCAATTGTTGGGCTTTTCCTTCATTGAGCAAGAATTTTTTAACTTGTAGAATTGTTTCATTTTGATTGAAATCTTGAGTGATATTAAATTTAGGGTTTCTAATACTCTTCAAAGTTAATTTAACATTAGAGATAGCGTCACTATTGATTTGGTTATCTTCTTGTGTATTTTTCTTAACTCTTTTTGGGTCATATCTATATTTTAAGGCTGGTAATGCAACACCTAATGAAGTTACATCCTCTAATGGTTTTTGGTAGTTTGAAGGTAAAGCAGGTTCATTTAACGAGGCTAAAGTTAGGAATTTATTAACAAATTCACGTTCCGGGACTTGAATGGATGCCATTGCAATACTTTTTGATTGGAATACTCTTACCTTGGTTGGTTGTTTATTTCTATATATGGTAAATTTTACCTTAAGGTGTTTCAATTTTTCAACATTGAAATGGACGGTTCTTTTGTAAATTTGTTTGTTCGGTGTTCGTGGGTAACAAAAAAAATTGTAGGTGAGTCTGAGGCAAGCAAAACAAAAGAGGGATATATAGCTATATGACGATAACCAGACAGGTTTGAGAAGTGAAAAGGATCTGCTATAAATGCGTATGTATATATGTATGATAGTACAATAAAAAAATAAATTTTTGAGAGTAAGAACAAGCGATGGATTCTTCTACATTTCAGGATGGAAGGTCCAGTACTCTGAATAGTGGGTCTATTTCTAAATATACGTCTGGATATAAACCCGAAGATGACTTAGGCTATAATAGTATGGTTATTAATACTAATAGTAATAGCCCTAATTTTGATGGAAAGTTAAATGAGAATGGTAAAGAATATGGTTTAGATCAAATGAGAGATCGAGAAGATCAGCAAGATGATAAAGATGGAATTGATACGAATGCTGATACTAATCATAAGGATAATGAAGGGAACAAGAATAACGATGCAGCGTTATTCTTCAATTACCATGAATTTTCAGAGACATACTATGCTGATATCGAAACGCCATCGGTATTTAATGAGCATGATGAAGAGCATAGTCTTAGCATTACCCATTTTCCTAATGTATATGTGCCTATGGAGTCCGAAGCATTTCGTTCAACTAGAATTGTGAGGATCCCCAGACAATTTGGCAATGGTCTACAAAACCCTTGTTTTAGTGATGTCCTACCCGGCTATGAGCCTGCTGCAATTATCAATGAGGACGATGGAGATATGTTTATACCGCATGGTATTTATGATGATGGGCAACTGTTTGGATACTCGTCAGTAAGTCCCTTGAGTATGTACCTGACCAATAAAGAGTTTCAAGAAATTGTCCAGCATATTAATTCGTTGTTAGAAAGAGGGTACCGGGTGTATGGATGGTTTAATATATTGGATATAATATTTGGCGTTCTGACATTGGGTATATGGACCCTTGTGTCAGAATATTTCTACTGCGGAAGCCTGATTGAATTAGAGAAGTATATTGGCGGAATCAATGGATCATACATGTTCAAGGAAAAAAGAATACGGATTATCTCACCGAGACGGTCTGGGTACCTGTCACTAGACTTTGAGGTACCCCGGCCTGTCCCTAGGATATTGCAGTCAGCACGGTCACAGTCATCGTAATCACAGTCATCACAACCTTAGAATATAAAATATATCTAGCAATATATTCTACACTATAGCAATCATTAATTGATTAAAATAATTCATGTAAGCACTTTATGAAATAGATTACCCACTTTGGATATTTACGATAATGCACTTCTAAAGACCCAAAACAGCAACTTCCAAATTGGGTAAAGTGTCACTAAACACGCGAAAAAAACACAAAAAAAGCAATTAAAAACACGATTTTCCAGTTTCATAAAAAAAAGAAACGTTTGTTTCAGAAAACAAAGAAATTATGTAAAAGGTGGAAATTTCAATAGGAAATTTCGTGATTTCGTGATTTTAATGGATTTTATTAATGTGGGATAAGAGAGTCTAGTGTTTTGTAATTACTTGATCAAGGAACTGTACGTTAATGGAGTATTTACTTGATGGAGAAACAACTGTCAGTTACTTGAAGAGTGTTTGGTGTTTGTATAGTATTGTCTTTAATCATCGAGTGTATTTGAAAGTATATAAGGACCATAAGAAGTTGTAAATATATTGTTTGTTTGGCTTGAACAGCTTTTAATAATTAATTTAATTGTATATACATATATATATATAAAAGTAACAATACCATACAATACAATACAATACAATACAATACTACACAATACAAAATGGAAACATATAACAAGGCTTTAAATATTTTAATGCAATCACCAGTCACTGATGATATGATACAGTTTTTAACATGCACAGCCCTTGATGTGCTACCCAGTTGCAGACCAAACTCGAGCTATCCAAGTCCCCCAGCTTCGCCAAACAGTAATGCTACTAATGCAAAGGATTCGCAAGAACAAAGTCATCTACCTTCTATAAGGACATTCATTACTAAACTGGTCAGATACACAAACGTTTATACACCAACATTATTATCTACAGCATGCTACTTGAATAAATTAAAGAGGATTCTTCCTCAAGACGCACATGGATTACCATCTACTATTCATAGATTATTCCTTGCATGTTTGATTCTTAGTGCCAAGGCTCATAATGATTCATCACCATTAAACAAGCATTGGGCTAGCTACACCGAAGGGTTATTCACCTTGGAAGATATTAACTTGATGGAGAGACAATTGTTGCAATTATTAGATTGGGACTTAAACTTGTCTAATGATGATTTAATCCTTGATTTGGAAGGGCTACTGGAACCAATTAAGCGTGATATTGAAATGAGTAGAAAAATACAAAAGAGACATAGAAGTGGTAAGGGTAAGAACCATTTGAGAACAATTTCTATAAGTTCTAATATGAGTTCTGTTACATTAGTTTGTAGTAATGATGATTATAAGAATGCAGGGAACACTATCTCTAGGAGCTCTAGTAGTACTAGCATTGCTGAGTACAAGACAGTTGATATATGGCATGATTCTTCGTATAACAATATGAGTTTAGCTCAATATTAATTTTGCATAGATCCCGTCATAAACAGTCATAAATAGTCATTCAGTCATATAACGATACATATAGTTAAGCAGTTATACAATAAATAATATTCATTAAGAGATAGTAATACAAATTTACATTAAATGAAATTTTATATTGTTTCTAGTTTGTTTCTTGGTTATGGAGGAGAGATGACCCTAACAAACGAAAAGTACAACCCATTACCCTACTGCTCGCTCCCACACACAAAAACAGAAAAAACCAAACAAAAAAAAATTATTATAAAAGGAGAGCAAGGACGAGAGAAGAGAAATGAATGTTTGTTTGTTTGTTTGTTATGGTTTCTATCCTGGATCAAATCCCAGATTTACCAGATTTGCCAATAGCTCGAAGAGGTACGAGTATTGGTATCAGTACCGATTGTATTTTTATAGGTTGTTATAAGGATATACAACATATAAAAATATGTTATGTTATGTAATAGCAATATTAGAATAATTTTATATATGACGAGAAAAACGCTGTGCACCAGTCTGAGATACTATTAATGAAGTATTAAGTATACCCAAATTTCTGATAATATGATTATTCTATCTGTATTGTAAACCAAACTAGAGTGTCTTGTAAGCAATCTTGTCTTGTTTATTATTTTCTGTAATACTGCATTGCGGTACAAAGGACTCAATATCACAAATCACGAAAAAATAACTCAATATAGAACCGAAGACGATCTCCCAATCACTTGCAAGCCAGTTTCCACGTTGGGAAAATACATTTTACACATTCAAGAAACAAACACAAAAGAAGGCGTTGCTTCGTGTATTATGACATGGTTACGCCACACTTTGTTCGCGTTGTTCTGAGCTGCTCTGCTCTGCATTGCGCTGTGCTGCGCTTCACGTTGCACTTCGCCCAGTTGGTTATTCCCGTGTCGACTCCTTCCATTTTGGGACACCGGAAAAACGCAGAACAGTCGCTTGTTCGCTTCCATCAACCCTTGAAATTCCCGTTTCGGCCGGTCCGATGTTGTTTTTTTCGCAGTGCAGTCTCTCGTCATAAGCGCTTTCTACAAACATACCTCAGTGTAAAAAAAACACTCACAATTATTTAATATTGATTGTAAATGTAAAAATAAAATTAAAAATAAAATTAAAAATTAAAAAAACTAATTCCGCTCCAGGAGTGAGAGAAAAAAAAAACTTAGGTTTACCGTGAAACACACACAACAACAAAAATTTTATATAAATATATAAGTAAGTCATTTTTTCTTCTTATCAGCAATCGATTTCTCAGTACATTCGCATCTTTTTAACTCCAATTCCATTCAGTTAATTTTAATTCTTCCTCTTTTGTAATAATAATAAACAAATTAACAAACAAATTAACAAATAAACAAACAAATAATAATGTCTGAACACAACGAAACACCAGTCGAAAACGTTTCCGCCGAGGTCCCAAAGGAACAATCTGCTGCTTCTGAAGCTATTTCTAATGCTCAAGAACACATCGAATCTGCTGCTAAGAAAACAGAAGAAGCCGTCGTTAAGGGTGCTGAAGAAACCGCCGCTGCCGCCAAGAAGGTTGGTGAAACTGTCTCCAAGACTACCAAGGAAACTGCCGCTGCCGTCGCTGCTCCAGCAAAGAAAGCTGCTGATGCTAAGAAAGCTGATGCTAAGAAGGATGGTGAAGCTAAACCTGAAGAAAAGAAGAAGGGTTTCTTCAAGAAATTATTCTCTGTCTTCAACTAAGAAAATTCTACTAGATTTTCTTTTGTAATAATTTTTGTCTTTGTCTTCCTCCTTCTCTAATTTACTTTACTATATTATACTCTAAAATATAAGAATAAAAAGAAATATAATGGGAAGAAGAACTACAAGTACAAATAAATAATAAATATAATTAATTAATTCTCTTCCACCATAATAATATCTAATAATTAATACTTATCTAACCTTTTTACTCACTTATTTTTATATGATTTTCATTCTATCTAATTTTATATTTATTCTTTTATAGTAAGGTTTTTTTCTTATCCTTCGATGACTATCCTTCTGTAGATAGATTGGTAGCCTCTTTGATTTCAAGTTAATTATACCTCAAGTTGTATTTACTCTATCTCGATAACATAGATCTCTCTATCTAACATAACGTTGCACTTTTTGTCTTGGTGTTGTACGTTTCCTACCCCAACTACATGTCATTGCAGGAGGAAACAAAATAAAAATTAAAAAAAAAAAGGGATGAAAGAATCTCAAAGTATGGATGATTATCATTCTTAAGACGGCAGCAAAAGAAGAGAAAGACACATAATATCGCTACAGCCGGCCGAAGGAAAACAAAAGACAAAAAGAATTGAGCGGTACGAGAATCGAACCCGTGTCTCCACCTTGGAAGGGTGGAATGATAACCACTACACTAACCGCCCAGAACTTGATGTATTTTGTATTGTTTGAGATAATTTTATGGAATATAAAATTTAGAAGAAAATACTAATATAATAAGCTAGTCTAAGTCTATATGTCAAGTTATGCATTTGTCTAAGGTTTGGATCTTATTGATAGCATAACTATGAACATAGACGAAATACTATTTAGCGTCATCTTAACTACGGACGCGCACCTAAAATTTTCATAT